>ML299673.1:0-92772 GCA_005239495.1 Nicotiana undulata | reverse complement strand
TTGGTGAAAGGAAGCTTCAATGGATGCCGAAGGGGCTTGGAGAAGGAGGAGTTCGTGTATTTTGGAGGAGTCCCGTCTAAACACTGTTCTGGAAATTAAAATATTAACTGGGCAATTTTCGCACCTGCGGAAGGGGACTCGCACCTGCGGTATCGCAGGTGCGGAAAAAGGATCGCACCTGCGGACTTGGGCCATCCTAGAAGGGGCCGCACCTGCGGAAAAGAAACCGCTCCTATGGAGCCGCCCTTGCGGCGCCTGGGTCGCACCTGCGAGAAGAGTCACACCTGCAAGGCTGGGATCGCAGGGGCAGTCCCGCACCTGCGGCTGGGCAACCGCACCTGCGGTCACACCAGCTGTTGTGCACCAGCAGTGGTTTTTGCTGGTTTTTTGCCTCGCGCGGGGTCCGGGAGGCACCTGGGCCCACCCGAGCCCCCGTCCAAATACACCAACAAGTCCTAAATAACTAAGCGGACTCGCTCGAACCTTCGGAACATGAAAAACAACAGCGTAACTCGAAATCAAACCCCAAAACTTATTTGATCAAATCTTAAGAACTTTAAAAATTCTAGAATTCACTTCAATACGTCGAACCGGCCTAAACTGCTCGGAATGACTTCCAACTTTGCAGATAAGTTATAAATGACACCATGGAACTATTCCCGGTCTCGGAATCGCATTCGGACCTCGGGAACATAACATCACTTTCCAAGTCACATTTCAAATTCTTTAAAACCTCAAAACCTCATTTTTTATCCGAAACCACTCAATTCACGCCCGTTTTACCCCAAATTCCACAGATAAGACAAATAGTAAATAATAAACTTGTTCCGGGCTCCAGAACCACACTACGGACCCGGTAACGAGGTTTCCACATAATTATTCACTTTCATATTCCTTTATTATTTTCAGAAAATAATTTCTTTTAAAAATTCATTTCTCGGGCTTGGGATCTCGGAATTCGATTCCGGGCATATGCCCAAGTCCCATATTTTCCTACGGACCCTTCGGGACCGTCGAATCACGGGTCCGGGTCCGTTTGCCAAAAATGTTGACAAAAGTCAACTATATTCATTTATTAATTATCAAAACTCATTTTTATCAGTTTTTCACATAATAGCTTCCCGGCTACATGCCCGGGCTGCGCACACATATCGAGGTGATACTAACGGAGGCTCTCGGAGCCTCGGAACACAGATATAGCTTAAATTAAAAAGATGACCTTTTGGGTCATCACAAAGTGTGAGTTTTGGCTTGGTTCAGTAGCTTTCTTGGGGCACGTGGTGTCCAGTGAGGGTATTCAGGTAGATCCGAAGAAGATTGAGGCGATGCAGAGTTGGCCCAGACCGTCCTCTGCTATAGAGATTAGGAGTTTCCTTGGTTTGGCGGGATATTACCGTCGCTTTGTGGAGGGGTTTTCCTCTATTGCTTCACCCTTGTCCAGATTGACCTAGAAGGGTGCTCCATTCAGATGGTCCGATGAGTGTGAGGAGAGCTTTTAGAAGCTCAAGCCAGCATTGACCACAGCTCCAGTGTTGGTTTTTCCTAATGGTTCGGGTTCTTATACAGTCTACTGTGATGCTTCTAGAGTTGGCTTTGGAGCAGTATTGATGCAGGACGGTAGGGTGATTGCCTACGCATTCTAAACAGTTGAAGGTGCACGAGAAGAATTATCCATTGCACGACCTTGAGTTAGCTACCATTGTTCATGCCTTGAAGATTTGGCGCCATTATTTGTATGGAGTGCAATGTGAGATTTTCACCGACCATCGTAGTTTGCAGTATCTGATAAAGTAGAAGGACTTGAATTTGCGTCAGAGGAGATGGTTGGAGCTTCCCAAGGATTACGACCTCACTATTCTATATCATCCGGGGAAAGCCAATGTAGTGGCTGATGCTCTGAGTCGTAGAGTAGAGAGTTTGGGGAGTCTAGCCTACCTTTCAGAAACAGAGCAACCTTTAGTGCTTGATGTTCAGGCTTTAGCAGGTCAGTTGGTGATATTGGATTTGTCAGAGCCCCCGCGGGTATTGGCTTATATAGCCTCCATGTCTTCTCTTTATGATTAGATTAGAGCATGCAATGTGATGACCGACACTTGTTAGTTCTTCAGGACAGGGTCCGTCGAGATGATGCTAGGGATGTGACTATTGGTGATGATGGGGTTATGAGGATATAGGGTCGTATTTGCGTGCCCAATGTGGATGGGCTTCGAGAGTTGATATTAGCAGGGGCTCATAGCTCGCGGTATTCCATCCATCCGGGCGCCGCGAAGATGTACCAGGATCTAAGACAGCAGTATTGGTGGAGGTGGACGGAGAGAGATATTGTTGAGTATGTAGCCCGGTGTCTCAACTATCAGCAGGTCAAGTATGAACACCAGAGGCCAGGTGGATTACTTCAGATGTTAGATATTCCGGAGTGGAAGTGTATAACGACACGGTCTGTCGTTACGTAAAACTTGCATTTTTATTATTGCATTTGACTTGTTATTGACTGATTATACCATTATTGATGTTTTAGAGTTGATAGGCTTGAAATCGAAATGGTTGTAGTGAGAGTTTAGCCACTTAGTCTTTAAAAATAGACTTAAAGTTGGAAAAGTCAACTGAGAGTTGACTTATTGGTAAACAACCCCGGAATGCGGATTTTATGGCTCGGATAGCTTCGTTAGGTTATTTGGGACTTAGGAGTGTGTTCACAATAATTTCGTGATGTCTGATGTAGAATAAGGCTTGAACTGGCGAAAGTTAGTTTTTGGAAATTTCCGGTTGGCAGTGGAAAATAGGCTATCGAAGTCGGAATGGAATTCCGACAGTGGGAACAGGTTCGAAATGTCATTTTGGATATGTTTGCAAAATTTCAGGTCAATCGGAGTTGTTTTGAATAGTTTCGGCATAGTTGGTGGATTTTAGATATTTCAAAGTTCTTGGGCTTGAATCCGATGTGATTTTGTTGTTTTGAGGTTATATTTAGTGTTTTGAGAGTGAAACTAAGTTTGAATGATCATAGGTAATGGGTTGTTACGTTTCGTTGGGGTCCCGAGGGGCTCAGGATTGATTTCGAATGGTTAACGGAAAGTTCGGAGTTGGAAATTGCAGCAAAAAGCTGCTGGTGTGGAATCACAGTGATTTCCGCACCTACGAAAGATTGACCGCATGTGCGGGCCCGTAGGAGCGGACCAAGTTCCGCGGGTGCGGGAAGGTTGCAGGTGCGGTTAGGGGACCGCAGGTGCGAGAAAGGGGCTGCAGGCGCGGAACCCCTAGGCTGAAAATGTTAAAATAAACCCTCTGCGACCATAACCTATTTTTACACCATTTTTGTACGGACAAAGAGCTCTTGAGGCGAATTATGAAGGGGGAAATCAGTGTTCTTCACAGTGGTAAGTATTTTGATCATTAAAACTTAATTATAGGTGATTAAGGAGCATAATCCCAGTATTTAAATCATGAAAATCAGTAGAAAAATGTGGGTTTAGGACTTGAGACTATGAGACCTTTAAGGGTCCATTTGAGGGGTCAAACGAACTCCGATTTTGGTATTCTTTATATGTACGGACTCGTGAGAGAACGAAGAACATTTTGGTATAAAAATTTCTGAGTTTCAGGATGCAAGCCTGGGGGTCAGTTTTTGACCGAATTCGGATTTTGAGCTAAATTCGATATTTTTCAATTGGAATTTATTCCTTGAGCATAATTTGGTGATAAAAATTGGAACTTGGTAGATTTCGAGCATCTGGAAGCTGTTTCTAAAGGCAAGCGCATTGCGAAGTAATTTCGGGCTAGTTTGAGGTAATGTCTTTAAATCCCGTCCTGAGGGTATGAAACCCCGGACTATGCACCCTTTCACGGGTTTTGAAATGCAAAGGTTGAAACTTTGGAAACATCCTTCCTATTTAGGCGACTATTGAGTTGCTAAACCGGTTTTTAAGCCTATGCTTAATTAGTACTATTATATTATGATATGATTTGGGCTGTAAGCCATGTTTGGGCCTAGTGCTGACTTGTTTACCTCTTGGAGGTTGTGTTTACTTTATTTTCCTCACCGATATGTTATGATTTTACACTCAGTCTTTTCCTGTGAAATTGTATTGACACTCAGAGTATTCTGATACTATTTCTTGAAAATGAAACACTGTTTTGGGTCGAGAACCCGGTATGTTTAAGGCCTAAGGGAAAATTGAGAGTGTCTGACTAAGTGATGCTTTCAGGCCTATATTTTGAGGAGGCTTTCAGGCCTTATATGAGGGAGTCTTTCAGGCCTATATTGTGAGGAGGCTTTCAGGCCTTATGTTGTTATAGCGCTTGGGCTGTAGGAGCCCCTCCGAAGTCTGTACACCCCCCAAATGAGCGTAGGTACCTATTGAGTGATGATTATTGCCCGGGGGGCTGATACTAAGTGATAATTATTGCCCGCGGGGCTGATACTGAGTGATTGAGAGAATGCCTGAGGGGAAACTGTTACGAGAAATGATTTTGGCCCGAGGGGCAGATTATGATGATTTTACTAAGTTTTCGAACTATGATTTACTTTGTTTTCAAACTGGTTTTTACTGAGAATTTTATTGAGATATACAGATATTACACTTGGTTCAAAGGAATCCTGGGTACTGATTTTGAACTTATGTATTTGATGAATACTATATGGTGACTTGATATTTTACTGGCTTTTGGGAAATTGTGTATATGTACTGTGTGTTTTATAATTCTCAAACTATGATTTATTTTCATTACTACTGAGTTGGCGTACTCATAAAGACTCCCTGTGACTCTGTGCACAGATCCAGGTACCGATTTGGAGGAGTAGCTGATTTGTTCGTTAGCAGCAGTTCACGGGATTTCGAGGTAGCTGTCCAACGTCCACAACTTCTCCATTTCCCTTCCTTGATTAGTATTTGCAACTGATTCATAGATATTTATTATGACATTAGCAGAGTTAGGTTTATTTCTTTTTAGATGCTCATGATCATTGACTCAAGTCTTGGGAGGTTTTGTTTAGACTTATTGGGGCGTTAAGATTTAAATAATTTATTTTATTGCTATGCTCGATGCTTATCATTGTATTGTGAACTATTATAAAAGAACCAACGTAGTAAAGTGATGGTTGGCTAGCCTAGTTCCATGATAGGCACCATCACGGCCTGTTAGAATTTGGGGTCATGACAAAGTGGGAGCGAATACCAATGGACTTTGTAGTTGGGCTCCCATAGACTTCGAGGAGATTTGATGCTATTTGGGTCATTTTGGATCGGCTGACCAAGTCCGCGCACTTCATTCCTGTCAGTACTACTTATACTTCGGAGCGGTTAGCTGAGATCTACATCAGGGAGATTGTCCGATTACATGGGGTTCCAGTTTCTATCAATTCTGGCAGAGGTACTCAGTTCACATCTCAGTTTTGGAGAGCCATGCAGAGAGGTTTGGGTAATCAGGTCGAGTTAAGCACATCGTTTCATCCTCAGACCGACGGGCAGTCGGAGTGCACTATTCAGATTTTTGAGGACTTGCTACGTGCCTGTGTGATTGATTTTGGGGGTTCGTGGGACCAGTTTCTTCCACTCGCGGAGTTTGCTTATAAATAGTTACCAGTCCAGTATTCAGATGGCTCCGTATGAGGCTTTATATGGTAGGAGGTATAGATCTCCGATTGGTTGGTTTGAGCCCGGCGAGGCAAGATTATTGGGCACCGACCTGGTTCAGGATGCGTTGGATAAGGTGAAGTTGATTCAGGAGAGACTTCGCACAGCGTAGTCTAGGCAGAAGAGTTATGTGGATCGGAAGGTCCGGGATGAGTCTTTCATGGAGGGAGAGAAGGTACTGCAGAAGGGGTCACACATGAAGGGTGTTATGAGGTTCGGGAAGAGGGGAAAGCTGAGTCCCCGATTTATTGGGCATTTTGAGGTGCTTCAGAAGATTGGAGGGGTGACTTATAGAGTTGCCTTGCTACCCAGCTTATCGAGTGTTCATTCGGTATTCCATGTGTCGATGCTCTGGAAGTATTTTGGTGACCCATCTCATGTTTTGGACTTTAGCACAGTTCAGCTCGAGGGTGATATGTCATATAAGGTAGAGCCAGTGGCTATTTTGGGTCGTCAGGTCAGAAAGTTGAGGTCTAAGGATATAGCTTCAGTGAAGGTGTAGTGGAAAGAACAACCAGTGGAGGAGGCCACTTGGGAGACCGAGCGGGAGATGCGGAGCAGATATCCTCACTTGTTTGAGACTCCAGGTATGTTTCTAGACACGTTCGAGGACGAACGTTTGTTTAGGAGGGGAGAATGTAACGACACGGCCGGTCGTTTCGTAGAATTTGCACTGTTATTTCTGTTTTTTCCTTGTCATGCATTGGTTATACTGTTTAGGATGCGTTGGAGTCGGTTGGTTCGGGTTCGGGATGGTTTTGAGTGATCAACGGGAAGTTCGGAAGCTTATTCTTGCTGCTGAAGTTGTTGTTGCTGTCATTTCTGCACCTGCGGATATTAGACCGCAGGTGCGAGCCGTAGGATTGGCAATGAGGATCACAGGTGCGGTTTGTGCCCACCTGGGGAAGAAACACAAGTGCGGTTATTTGGGCGCACCCGGAACCGTAGGAGCGGAACTTGGTCCGCATGTTCGAGTTTGGGGCATTTAATGAAAAACTGTAGGTGCGGTCTATTAAGCGCATGTGCAGTCCGCATGTGCGAGAATTAGGACAGCAGATGCGAAAAGGCTTGGGCAGAAGGTATATAAGTTGGACTTAGCGAATTTTGAGGGAGGCTTTCAGGCCTATATTGTGAGGAGGCTTTCAGGCCTTATATGAGGGAGGCTTTTAGGCCTATATTGTGAGGAGACTTTCAGGCCTTATATTGTTATAGCGCTTGGGCTGTAGGAGCCCCTCCGGAGTATGTACACACTCCTAGTGAGCGCAGGTACCTATTGAGTGATGATTATTGCCCGTGGGGCTGATACTGAGTGATGATTATTTCCCGCGGGGCTGTTACTGAGTGATTTAGAGAATGCATGAGGGGCAACTGTTACGAGAAATGATTTTGGCCCGAGGGGCAGATTATGATGATTTTACTAAGTTTTCGAACTATGATTTACTTCGTTTTCAAACTGGTTTTTACTGATAATTCTACTGAAATATACGGATATTACAGTTGGTTCAAAGGAATTCTGGAAACTGATTTCGAAGTTATGTATTTGATGAATACTACCTGGTGACTTGGTGTTTTACTGGCTTTTGTGAAATTGTGTATCTGTACTGTGTGTTTTATAATTCTCAAAGTGTGATTTATTTTCATTACTACCGAGTTTGCCTACTCATAAAACTCCCTGTGCTTCTGTGCACAGATCCAGGTACCGATTTGGAGCATTATCTTCCTTGTTCGTTAGCAGCAGTTCTCGGGATTTCGAGGTAGCTGTGCAGGGTCCACAACTTCTCTATTTCCCTTCCTTGATTAGTATTAGCTACTGAGTCATAGACATTTACTATGACATTAGCAGAGTTAGGTTTATTTCTTTTTAGATGCTCATGATCATTGACTCCAGTCTTGGGAGGTTTTGTTTAGGTTTTGTTTAGACTTATTGGGGGTTTAAGATTTAAATAATTTGTTTTATTGCTATGATCGCTGCTTATCATTGTATTGTGAACTATTATAAAAGAGCCAATGCGTAGTAAAGTGATGGTTGGCTAGCCTAGTTCCACGATAGGCGCCATCACGCCCTGTTAGAATTTGGGGTCGTGACAAGTTTGTATCAGAGCTCTAGGTTACATAGGACTCAACGGTCATGAACATGTTTAGTAGATCTTGCGGATCGGTACGGAGATGTGTGTACTTATCTTCGAGAGGCTGCAGAACATTTAGGAAACATCTCTATTTTTCTTGAACTCTTTCATGCCAATCTATTGATTCTTGAAATCTAAACTTACGCTGTTTCAATCTCTCACAGATGGTGAGGACGCAATCCCGATCAGGGTGACTAGACACCAGCCAGACCCACAAGGGGTCAGGGTCGTTGTAGAGGTAAGGGACCAGTCCGCGCAGTAGTCGGGACAGTACCCCATGATCCCCTTACCGTTCAGGATCAGGTTCCCGTCGATGGTGCTCCAGAGGGACAAGCTCAGGCACCGGCAATGCCTATTGTTATTCCGGGTCTTCAGGAGACCCTGACTCAGATATTGACGGAGTGTTCCAGTTTAGCACAGGCAGTCGCTATGTCTACTACTGCCACTACAGCTCAGGCCGGGGGAGGCAATAAGACTCCAGCTTCCCGGACACCTGAGCAGGTTGTACGGGGTATTCATACATCGGGAGAAGCCCCAACTCAGCCAGTTATCCCAGTCCAGGATTTCGTGGTTCCAACTATGCCCGAGGATGAGTAGCGTAGGTTGGAGAGGTTCAGCAGACTTAAGACTCCTACTTTCAGTGGCACAGAGGGCGAGTATGCCCAAGGTATTCTTGATAAATGCTAGAGGATACTACGTTCTGCGGGTATTTTGGAGACCAGTGGGGTCTCGTTTGCTACATTTCAGTTTGCTGGTGCTGCTTTTACTTGGTGGGAGTCATTCAAGAGGCGTAGGCCGGTTGGTTCAGCACCACTTACTTGGCAGCAATTCTCCACGATCGTTTTGGAGAAGTATGTTCCTCAGTCCCATAGAGAGGAGCAGCGCAGGTAGTTTGAGCAGTTGCGTCAGGGAGAGTTGTCAGTTACTTAGTACAAGATGAGGTTTTTCGAGTTGGCCAGACATGCTTTTGAGATTGTCCCTACTGACAGCGAGAGTATTAGGAGGTTTGTAGATGGTCTTACTTATCAGCTTCGGATCTTGATGACCAGAGAGAGAGTGTCTGGGGCTACATTTGAACAGGTTGTTGACATTTCTCGGGATATTGAGTCGGTTCGTAGGCAGTTCGCCCAGCTTATAGTGGTGTATTTTCGGAGTAAGGTCCTCACAATTCTCATCTGGGACGTTCATCTTTTAGTGCCCTCCCAGCTCAGAGCTCCGCCCGAGCATCATCTTATCAGAGCTCTTCTATGCATGTTTCATCTGGTGGCCATCAGGGTGACAGAGGTTCTCGTCAGTTTTCATCTCCGGCTTCAAGTGGTTGTTATGAGTGTGGAGAGTTCGGACATGGGTGGAGGTAGTGTCCCCATCGTCCTAGTAGTTCATCCCAGCAGAGGTTCAAGCCCTTGGCTTCAGCCCCATTCAGTTCACCACCTACTCAGGCAGCTAGGGGAGGTGGCCAGGCAGCTAGAGGCTGCCCTAGAGGGGGAGGTCGAGCAGGTGGAGGCTAGCCACGTATTTATGCACTTCGGCTAGGTCTGATGCTATGGCATCCGATGAAGTGATTACATGTACTATTTCAATTTGTCACAGTGATGCTTTAGCTTTATTTGACCCTGGTTCCACGTACTCTTATGTCTCATATTATTTTGCTCATTTTCTGAATATGCCCCGTGAGTCTTTAGTTACGCCTGTTCATGTTTTGACTCCGGTGGGCGATACTAATATTGTGGACCGTGTGTGCCGGTCGTGTCTTATATCTATCGAGGGTCTGGAGACCCAAGTGGACTTGATGTTACTCAGTATGGTTGATTTTTATGTAATTCTGGGCATGGATTGGTTGTCACCATGTCATGCTATCCTTGATTGTCACACTAAGACCGTTACCTTAGTTATGACTAGAGTTTCGAGAGTTGAGTGGAGGGTGTCTATAGAGCATGTACCTAGCGGAGTGATTTCTTATTTAAAGGCTCAGTGTATGGTTGAGAAAGGGTGCGAATCTTATCTTGATTTTGTGAGGGATGTTAGTAGTGAGACTCCGTCTGTTGATTCTGTTCCTGTAGTTCACAATTTTCCGGATGTATTTCCTGCAGACCTACCAGGCATGTCACCTGACAGGGATATTGATTTTGGTATTGATCTGGTGCCAAACACTCAGCCTATTTCTATTCCACCTTACCGCATGGCACCAGCAGAAATGAAAGAATTGAAGGGGCAACTTCAGGAACTCTTAGATAAGAGGTTTATTCGGTCTAGTGTGTCGCGTTGGGGTGCGCCAGTGTTGTTTGTGAGAAAGAAGGATTGTTCGATGCACATGTGTATTGATTACAGGCAGCTGAATAAGGTTACGGTGAAGAATCGGTATCCTTTGCCTTGTTTTGATGACTTATTTGATCAACTTAAGGGAGCTAAGGTGTTCTCCAAGATCGACTTGAGTTCGGGGTATCATCAGTTGAAGATTCGGGATCCTGACATTCCGAAGACTACTTTCAGGACTAGATATGGTCATTATGAATTCCTGGTTATGTCATTTGGGCTGACCAATGCCCCAGCCGTGTTCATGCAATTGATGAATAGTGTGTTTCAGCCCTACCGTGATACTTTCGTCATTGTGTTCATTGACGACATTCTGGTATATTCTCGTAGCCAGGAGGAGCATGCTCAGAACTTGAGGATTGTGTTACAGAGATTGAGGGAGGAGAAGCTTTATGAAAAATTCTCCAAGTGTGAGTATTGGCTTGGTTCAGTAGCTTTCTTGGGGCATGTGGTGTCTTGTGAGGGCATTCAGGTTGATCCGAAGAAGATTGAGGCGGTGCAAAGTTGGCCCAAACCGTCCTCAGCTACTGAGATTAGGAGTTTTCTTGGTTTGGCGGGATACTACCATCGCTTTGTGGAAGGATTATCTTCTATTGCTTCACCTCTGACCAGATTGACACAGAAGGGTGTTCTATTCAAATGATCTGATGAATGTGAGGAGAGCTTCCAGAATCTCAAGTCAGCATTGACCACAGCTCCGGTGTTACTATTGCCTACTGGTTCGGGTTCTTATACGGTCTATTGTGATGCCTCTAAAGTTGGCTTGGGAGCGGTATTGATGCAGGACAGTAGGGTGATTGCCTACGCGTCTAGACAGTTGAAGGTGCACGAGAAGAATTACCCAGTGCACGATCTTGAGTTAGCTGCCATTGTTCATGCCTTAAAGATTTGGCGGCATTATTTGTATGGAGTGCAATGCGAGATTTACACCGATCATCGTAGCTTGTATTATCTGCTAAGGCAAAAAGACTTGAATTTGCGACAGAGGAGATGGTTTGAGCTTCTCAAGGACTATGACTTGACTATTTTGTATCATCCGGGGAAGGCCAATGTGGTGGTCGATGCCTTGAGTCGCAGAGCAGAGAGTTTAGGAAGTCTATCTTACCTTTTAGCAGCAGAGCGACCTTTAGCCCTTGATGTTCAAGCTTTATTTGGTCAGTTGGTGAGATTGGATTTGTCAGACCCTCCATGGGTGGTAGCTAGCATGGCTTCCCGGTCTTCCTTATTTGATCAGATTAAAGCTCGGCACTATGATGACCGACACTTATTAGTTTTTCAGGATAGAGTTCGTCAGGGTAATGCCAGAGATGTGACTATTGGTGATGATGGAGTTATGACGATGCAAGGACGTATTTGCATGCCCAATGTAGAGGGTATTCGAGAGTTGATATTAGCAGAGGCTCATAGCTCGCGGTATTCTATCCATCCGGGTGTCGCGAAGATGTATCAGGATCTGAGACAGCAGTATTGGTGAAGGCGGATGAAGAGAGATATTGTTGAGTATGTAGCACGGTGTCTCAACTGCCAGCAGGTCAAGTATGAGCACCAGAGACCAGGTGGTTTGCTTCAGAGGTTAGATATTCCAGAGTGGAAATGAGAGAGAATTACTATGGATTTTGTAGTTGGGCTTCCACGTACTTCGAAGGGTTTTGATGCTATTTGGTTCATTGTGGATAGATTGACCAAGTCCGCTTATTTCATTCCAGTCAGTACTACTTATACTTCAGAGCGGTTAGTTGGTATTTACGTTAAGGAGATTTTCCGATTGCATGGAGTTCCGGTTTCTATTATTTCAGACAGAGGTACTCAGTTCACATACCAGTTTTGGAGGGCCGTACAGAAAGGTATGGGTACTGATGTAGAGTTGAGCACTGCATTTTACCCTCAGAACGACGGTCAGTCAGAACGGACTATTCAGATGTTGGAGGATATGTTATGGGCTTGTGTGATTGATTTTGGTGGTTCATGGGATCAATTTCTGCCATTAGCGGAGTGTGCATATAATAACAACTATCAGTACAGTATTCAGATGGCCCCATATGAAACCTTATATGGTAGGAGGTGTAGATCTCTGGTTGGTTGGTTCGAGCCTGGTGAGGCTAAGTTATTGGGACTAAATTTGATTCAGGATGCGTTGGAGAAGGTGAAGTTGATTCAGGAGCGACTTCGCACAGCGCACTCTAAGCAGAAGAGTTATGCGGACCGGAAGGTCCTGTATGTGTCTTTTATGGAAGGTGATAAGGTACTGCTGAAGGTATCACCCATGAAGGGTGTTATGAGGTTCGGAAAGAGAGTAAAGATGATTCCACGGTTTATTGGTCCTTTTGAGGTACTTCAGAAGGTTGGAGAGGTGGCTTATAGACTTGCTTTGCCACCCATCCTATCGAGTGTTCATCCAGTATTTCATGTGTCGATGCTCCGGAAATATGTTGGTGACCCGTCTCATGTGTTAGATTTCAGCACAGTTCAACTCGAGGGTGATATGTCATATGAGGTGGAACCAGTAGCAATTTTGGCTCATGAGTTCAGAAAGCTGAGATCTAAGGAGATAATATCAGTGAAGGTGCAGTGGAGAGGTCAGCCAGTCGATGAGGCTACTTGGGAGACCGATCAGGAGATGCAGAACAAATATCCTCACTTGTTTGAGACTCCAGGTATGTTACTAGACCCGTTCGAGGACGAACGTTTGTTTAAGAGGGGGAGAATGTAAAGCCCCGGTCTGTCGTTACGTAGAACCTGCATTTTTATTACTGCATTTGACTTGTTATAGACTGATTATACCGTTATTGATGTGTTAGAGTTGATAGGCTTGAAATCGAAATGGTTGTAGTGAGAGTTTAGCCACTTAGTCTTTAAAAATAGCCTTAAAGTTGGAAAAGTCAACTGAGAGTTGACTTATTGGTAAACAACCTCGGAATGCAAAAATGGCTCGGATAGCTTCGTTAGGTGATTTGGGACTTAGGAGTGTGTTCAGAATAATTTTGTGATGTCCGGTGTAGAATTAGGCTTGAATTGGCGAAAGTTAGTTTTTGGCGATTTTCGGTTGGCAGTGGAAAATAGGCTATCAGGGTCGGAATGGAATTCCGACAAGGGGAACAGATTTGTAATGTCATTTTGGATATGTCTGCAAAATTTCAGGTCAATCGGAGTTGTTTTGAATAGTTTCAGCATCGTTGGTGGATTACACTTGGCTCAAAGGAATAGATATTCCAACTGGTTTTTACTGGTTTTCCAACTGGTTTTTACTAAGATATATAGATATTACACTTGGCTCAAAGGAATTCTGGAAACTAATTTTGAACTTATGTATTTGATGAATACTACCTGGTGACTTGATGTTTTACTGGCCTTTTGTGAAATTGTGTATCTGTACTGTGTGTTTTATAATTCTCAGACTGTGATTTATTTTCATTACTACTGAGTTGGCGTACTCATAAAGACTCCATGTAACTCTGTGCACAGATCCAGGTACCGATTTGGAGCAGTAGTTGCCTTGTTCGTTAGCAGTAGTTCACGGGATTTCGAGGTAGCTGTCTAGCGTCCACAGCTTCTCCATTTCCCTTCCTTGATTAGTATTAGTAACTAATTCATAGACATTTATTATGACATTAGCAGAGTTATGTTTATTTCTTTTTAGATGCTCATGATCATTGACTCCAGTCTTGGGAGGTTTTGTTTTGACTTATTGGGGCGTTAAGATTTAAATAATTTATTTTATTGCTATGCTCGTTGCTTATCATTGTATTGTGAACTATTATAAAAGAACCAACGTAGTAAAGTGATGGTTGGCTAGACTAGTTCCACGATAGGCGCCATCACGGCCTGTTAGAATTTGGGGTCGTGACAAAGTGGGAGCGAATCACCATGGACTTTGTAGTTGGGCTCCCATAGACTTTGAGGAGAGTTTATGCTATTTGGGTTATTTTGGATCGGCTGACCAAGTCCGCGCACTTCATTCCTGTCAGTACTACTTATACTTCGGAGCGGTTAGTTGAGATCAACATCAGGGAGATTGTCGGATTACATGGGGTTCCAGTTTACATCGTTTCATCCTCAGACCGACAGGCAGTCGAAGTGCACTATTCAGATTTTGGAGGACATGCTACGTGCCTGTGTGATTGATTTTGGGGATTCGTGGGACCAGTTTCTTCCACTCGCGAAGTTTTCTTATAATAATAGTTACCAGTCCAGTATTCAGATGGCTCCGTATGAGGCTTTATATGGTAGGAGGTTTAGATCTCCGATTGGTTGGTTTGAGCCCGGCGAGGCAAGATTATAGGGCACCGACCTGGTTCGGGATGCACTGGATAAGGTGAAGTTTATTCAGGAGAGGCTTCACACAGCGCAGCCTAGGCAGAAGAGTTATGCGGACCGGAAGGTCCGTGATGTGTCTTTCATGGAGGGAGAGAAGGTACTGCTGAAGATGTCACCCATGAAGGGCGTTATGAGGTCCGGGAAGAGGGGAAAGATGAGTCCCCGATTCATTGGGCCTTTTGAGGTGCTTTAGAAGATTGGAGAGGTGGCTTATAGACTTGCCTTGCGACCCAGTTTATCGAGTGTTCATCCGGTATTCCATGTGTCGATGCTCTGGAAGTATTTTGGTGACTCTTCACATGTTTTGGACTTTAGCACAGTTCAGCTCGAGGGTGATATGTCATATAAGGTAGAGCCAGTGGCTATTTTGGGTCGTCAGGTCAGAAAGTTGAGGTCTAAGGATATTGCTTCAGTGAAGGTTCAGTGGAGAGAACAACCAGTGGAGGAGGCCACTTGGGAGACCGAGCGGGAGATGCGGAGCAGATATCCTCACTTGTTTGAGACTCCAGGTATGTTTCTAGACCCGTTCGAGGACGAACGTTTGTCTAGGACGGGGAGAATGTAACGACCCGGCCGATCGTTTCGTAGAATTTGCACTGTTATTTCTGTTTTTGCCTTGTAATGCATTGGTTATACTGTTTAGGATGTGTTGGAGTCGGTTGGTTCGAGTTTGGGATTGTTTTTAGTGATCAACGGGAAGTTTGGAAGCTTATTCTTGCTGCTGAAGTTGTTGTTGCTGTCATTTCCGCACCTGCAGATATTGGACCGCAGGTGCGAGCCGCAGGAGCGGCAATGAGGATCGCATGTGCGGTTAAGAAACGCAGGTGCGATTATTTGGGCGCAGTCGCGGAACCGTAGGAGCGAAACTTGGTCCGCATGTGCGAGTTTGGGGAATTTAATGAAAAACCGTAGGTGCGGTCTATTGAGCGCATGTGCAATCCTCATGTGCGAGAATTAGGACCGCATATGCGAAAAGGCCTGGGCAGAGGGTATATAAGTTGGACTTAGCGAATTTTGGTCTTCTTTTCACTATTCTCGTTCCGGTTTGAAGTTTTTGGAGGGTTTTCAAAGAGGGAAATCGATAGTTCTTCATTGAGGTAAGGTTTTTGGACTCTAAACTTGTTTATATGTGATTAAAGGTCTAATTAGTGGTCAAAATTTGGAGAAAATCAGTGCAAAAATGGGTAATTAGTGCTTGAGATTAAGAGACCTTCTAATAGGGATTTGAGGGGTCATTTGGTCTCTGATTTCAGTGTTCTTGATATGTATAGACTCGTGAGAGGATGAGGATCATTACGGTGTAAATTTTATCGAGTTCCGAGACATGGGCCCGGGGGTCAGGTTTGGCCAATTTCGGGAATTGTGCCTAATGTTGATATTGTTCGATTGGGTTTCATCTCCCTAGCATATTTTGATGTGATAAATCTGATTTTGATAGATTCAGAGCATTCGGGAGCCGATTCAAGGGGCAATAATATTGCGGAGTATCTTGTCGGGCTAGTTTGAAGAAAGTAATGACTTTAAATTTTGTCCTAAGGTATGAAACCCCAGACTTAGCATCTTTTCACTGTTTTGGAGTGACGTACACACTGGAAGATGAGTGTGTGGCGTACAAAAATTGAGAAATTGGAAATTGGTTCTTTCCGAGGCAACTATTGATTTGTGAAACTGCTTTTAAATCTTATGATAAATAGTAATTTTGTGCTTTTGATGCATTTGGGTTGTAAGCCATGTTTGGGGCCTCGTGCCGACCTGTTTAGACTCCTTAGGGGATGTTTTTCTCATATTCCTCACTGTGGTAACTATGATTTACACTCAGTCATTTTGTTAAACTATTTTCAATGTTCAAACTTGTTGATATTATTTCATGATATAAAATATTATTTTGGGTCGAGAACCCCGTTTATTTATGGCTCGAGTGGCATTTTGAGAGTTTCAGACTGAGTGAGGCTGAGAGCCAATATTGTGAGGATATATGATGGATCGGGCTGCAAGCCGCAGCATGTTACACTGTTATGATATGTGAGGGGCCGAGTACCAGAGTGATTGATGCCATGATTGGCTTGTTATAGCACTTGGGCTGTAGGAGCCCCTCCGGAATCTGTACACCCCCAGTGAGCGCAGGTACCTACTGAGTGCGAGTTCCGAGTGATGAGTGATTATGAGGTGCTGAGTGATTGATACTGAGTGAGTGTGAGGTGATGATCGAATGATACTGAGTGTTGAATTGGCCCGAGGGGCAGCTTATGATGATACTTTACCTGAGTATTTAATTATGATTCATTCATTTTTATACTGAGATTTCTTGGGAGTTTTACTGAGAAACATTGAAAATCATACTTGTTCAAGGGATTTTACTGAAACTGGTTTTAAACATCTTGATTAAATGTATACATTGTTAGAACTCTGTATTTTACTTATTGCGGATTGATGTTTTGTTATTGTGTGTTTCTTACCGTCCAGACCTGATTTATTTTCATTACTACTGAGTTGGCGTACTCATCATTACTCCCTGCACCCATGTGTGCAGATTCAGGTGCTGGTACGGAGCGTTAGCCATCTTTGTCTGCGCAGAGTTAGAGTTGGGATATCGATGTAGCTGTCCATCGTCCACAACATCACCACTTCCCTTTTCGTATTTTGTATTTAGCATTTCGTTCTGAGACTTTGTATTATGTCAGTAGTACCATTGGTATCATTCTTAGATGCTCGTGACCTGTTGGCTCCAGATTTTGGGGATGGTCGTAGATTTGTTAAACTTGTCTTGTTTTCCTTATAATTTAGCGAATTATATACTTTATGAAATGTTATTAATGATTTTAGGAAATTTTTTAAAGAACAAATGTAAATATGTGAAGTGTTGGCTGGCCTAGTTCCACGATAGGCGCCATCACGGCCGGTTTAGGATTGGGGGTCGTGACAGTGACCTAGTTTTAATTTCTATTTTCGTTGTTTGATTCTAAACTGTTAATCAGGTCCTCATATGTAGTTTTCTTGGTCTTGTTTCTCCTGATTGTTTGTTTAATTTCTGAGTGTGGTGGACTAATTGACTCTGAATTATTAGTTTAGGTCTGCATATCTATTTTCATACTGTTTATTTTTGTTATTTTTCATTCCGAAATAGTTGATTAGTTACTAATTTGTACTAACTAATCATACTTGTTTATGTTTATATGAAATTGATTTGATTTATGTTCTCTTTGGCTTAGGTTTAAATATTGTCCTTTGTATTTTTGTTTTTGTTTTTTAGAATAGTCATTGTTCAAGTCTAATTAATCATGAAAACTAGGACTATTAGAATTATTCTGGTTTTGAAAATAACTACTTAAGCCTAATTACTAAGTTCTGTTAGTTAATTAACTCTGATTTTAGTTAGTTATGCACACTTAGGACTGTTTTAAACTATTTCTGAATTAATCAAGAATCCTTGATAAATTTAGGTTCAATTAAGTCCTTAAATGTTAACTAGTAAGCCTAATTGATTAATTAGATCAAATTGGTCAACTTAGTAATCTCTTAGGTGTTAATATAAGTTGTTTTGAGTTACCTGGTTTCAGGAACTCCTTAACAACTGATCCTTGGCAAAGGAGGCCCAATTAGTTAGGCCCAAAATTGGCCAACTATGTGGCTCAGGCCCTAGATCACAAAGGGGTAGTTACAGGGGTATTTCAGGGTAATTTAGGAACTCTAGCTAAAGAATCTCAGCTGTAACAGCCTAAGAAACTTCTAGAATGAAGATCAAAGACCAAAAATAAAATAAGAAAAGATATTAAATCAGAATTTCTGGGTAAAAGGTAAATTTTCAGAAGTAAAAAGGGTGTAAAAATAGAAGAAGTTTCTAGAAAATGTATAGTTGTCCTAGCTGTTATAAAAAGATGCTGAAAATAGGATAAGGGGGACAGCTGTACCAGGACTGTTAAAAAACTGTACTATTTTTTCATAAATTAGGATAAGAAATATTTCTAAAATATACCCACCCTAGGCAGCCTATATATAGACACTGTCATTCTGAATTTTGGGGGACTCACTCATAGATAGACTGCTCTGAAAAAC
The DNA here is from genome assembly GCA_005239495.1 of Nicotiana undulata. Taxonomy (NCBI): domain Eukaryota; kingdom Viridiplantae; phylum Streptophyta; class Magnoliopsida; order Solanales; family Solanaceae; genus Nicotiana; species Nicotiana undulata. The sequence continues at coordinate 74,333 of ML299673.1, read as the reverse complement.
ACACACACATTTTATATAGGTTACACATTCTAAAAAAAATTCGATATACACACAAGAACTGATTTTGAAAAGAAAATACTTCAGAGATGACACTTTTTGCATGTTTTGAGATGTTCTATATCTCCTGAAAACATCCTACATGTTCTGATAATACGCTATTATTCTTCTGATCATTTACATTGGTTTAAGCCAAAAACTTCTAGAATCCCCTCTTATTTTAGAAAGGTTTTAGTTCAAAAATCTCGTTTGTTTCTTTGGAGGTTTCCACTATGGATTTTCTGGGTGAAAATTAAGTTGATCACATTGTTGTCTGTTGCTGTGTTTTGCTGCCGGTTAAGCTTAAGTTTTTTGGATTTTCTTGACCTTTATTTGGTCATCCCTTCTGCTATTCTTTCTTCCATTCATAGGTATGTAACTAGACTTTTGTATGGAATAGAACTTCTAGCCTAAATTTTGCTCAAATATCCATGTTTGTTTTGTGTTCAGTTATGTGTGGCTTGGTTGTTTTCTCATCAGTATGAATATGTTGTTTGGTTACACCTACTAAGATATTTGTATAAATAATAATATTGTTCACAATAACTTTATGTTTGAAACAACATTAAGGGAGGTGAGTCTTCCACCAGTTGGTCAGATTCCCTTCATAAAATTGCATAAGTTTATGTTCTATTAAGAGTTGCAGGTTGATGAGTTGTTAGCTAAAAATAGCATATGATTTAGTTGAGTAAAGCTGAAGATTAGGGCTATAACAGTCATTGAGAGTTCCTTAATCTAGGATATTAGAATTTCTGCTTATAGATAGTTTCAGTGTAATTTAAATTTAATTAGTCATGTAAACCGTGAGATATACCCCTCCCCTTTTGATTCTGGATTATTGTAATGGACTGGACCCTTTTATTATTTAATGTCCAGTAGTTTTATTTCTTTTGAATTGAATATGGAGTTCATGCTTGTCAGGTCTTCTAAATGAAGATCAGATGAGACAGGCCAGACTTGTGGAATGGCCCAATAGGCATGAACAAGTCTGGGCCCTAGGATATTGGGCATGGGGGTGTGAAGCCCAATGGCTTAAATGATTCACTACATTGTGAAAATAATATGGTCTTAAGTTAGTTAGACATCTGATAAATATGGTTAACTCAAATTCAAATGCCATAATTCTTCTATGTTTGACGTTTTTCTCTTGTATGAGTTAAATTCAAAGACGGATAGACTGTATTTAGAATTGCTAAATGTGGCTGGCCCAGTGCGTCTAGCACGTAATTGGGCCATATTCGTCATATAGTTTAGCAGGCCTATCCCTTATTTTGGGCCTATAACACTTTAGTTATTAAATGACTTTGAATAATCCTACATGTTGTAGTCCAAATACTCCTTTGACCTCTATATTAATCTTACAAGTTATTTAGGAAGATGATTTATAGAAATAACAAAAGTGTCTAGACCCGGCCTTAATTACGTAGTTGATACATTTGGAATTCTTAAACACTTTAAAATATATCAAAGTATACGTTCGCGTAACTTTGAATAAAGATAAATTTTCTCCTAACCAACGTTTTCTTAAAATTGTGTACACGTTTATGTGACAAAAATAAAGTTTAAAAAATGAACATTCGTAGAGATGCCTTTAGGAGCGGATTTTCAAATTATTACCGTGATTGCGTACAAGTTCGCGTGACGTGATCTTGATTAATAAAACCAAAATACGCGCTTGCGCAACTTTGACTATTTCCTTAAATGAATCAAGTGTCGTGAATTTTGTACACGTCCGCGTGACATAATTTTTGATGCATCAAATTCAAGCGGGTCTACGCATACGTAACCTGTCTTAAAATAATTCTTTAAATACAAAAATAAATGAATAATTAGAAGCGGTAAAGAATATAAAAATGCACATAGGTAAACTCAGTAATTAAACAAGTTAGGCCAAGTATAAATCATAAGCGACCGTGCTAGAACCACGGAATTCGGGAGTGCCTCACACCTTCTCCCGGGTTAACAGAATTCCTTACCCGGTCTTCTGGTTCGCAGACTTTTTAACCAAGTCAAAATTTTCTCGATTTTTTATATTAAAAAATAAATCGGTGACTTGGGACACCATAAATATTCCAAGTGGCGACTCTGAAATTAAATAATTAATCCCATTTTGATTATGTCACTTGAATTGGAAAAATTCTCTTATCCCACCCCTATCGGGAAAAAGGAGTTGTGACAAGTCAGGCGACTCTGCTGTGGAGAGGAACCCAGAATCTATGGTTCAGGGTTCAAGAATTAGAGCTTTTTACATGATTTGACTTGGTTTGATTAAATTGTTGATATTACTGTCCTTCTGTGCCTAATGTGCTAAATGTCATTTATTTACCGCTTTGATATTTATTTGAATTGTATTTAAATTGCCTTCTAACGCCTCCCTTCCGAGTCTTTTAAAAATTGGTGCACATGTTCGTGTGGCCCACCTTTCTGTTAGAGGTCATACCAAGTAAGAAAGGGGATGGATCCGCCACTAGGCCGGATAGCCTTTCGTGCTACCGGTACATCGCTCCCACCTCGGCTCGAGTTGTCCGCTCGAGTAAGCCAGGTCTAGAACAAAACCCTAGGTTTAAACCTAGAATGACAAAACCTCATGCCGGATCCCTAGTAGGAACTCTTATTTGTATCATGTGCATTTTGACTTAGGGGACTCAACACAGGGGTTGGGTCCGTCTAGGACAGGTGTACCCGAAACAAAAAGACCATCCTGATGCATCTTACCTGCTATGTGTACATTATTTGTTTCGGTTTGTGTGTTGACCGGCTAAGGAAAGAAAATAACAGAAAAATCAAGAGTGAGGGAGGATAGACATTTACCTAGTTTTAAAAAACCCCTATATTTGAAAAATACCTTGAAACTCTGTCAAAATTTTCGAAAACAAAGAGAAGAAAAAGAATTTCAAAAGAAGTGAAAATGAGTCAACATTATATTTTTCAGGTTATGTCAAAACTGACCGAACTACGTGGGTCTGATTCTCACCGGGCGTGAGATACATAGGCAAACCTTATCGGTGCCTACCCCACTTTGCAAAAATAAACAAAATAAGTACATTTGTCAAAATAAAACCGACCCAACTTCGGTTAAGTCTTGTGTCGTTCTTGCCAGAATAGCCTTAGAACACCTTACATTGTCAAAGGGCTATTTTTGCTAAGAACGGACATGTATGTCACCTTTCCTAGAAAATTAGCCTGCCTCGGCCTCAAAACTTTATTCAAAATCAATAAGGGGCCACTTTTGCGAAAAATGACTATTTTGGTAAATGTTGCGCAAATAGCCATTTTTAGGTGAGGTTTCTTTTGAAAATTAAAACTGGTCTTTGTAAAAAGAATTTTTTGGTCTTTTTCTTTCAAAATTAGAAGCAACCTTAACCCTACCCGTTCACAAGTGTAAAATGAGTACTGTCCAGAATCCGCAACTGAATATCATCGAGGAAGCTCCACTACAACTCCAAATGTGGTGGCATGACCTAGACAAAGAGGGTAAAGAATGGGTAGTCGAACAATTGGGGACTCTCATTGACATCATGAAGGTTAAACCAAGAGATGACTTAATCAAGGCTTTAGTAACTTTCTAGGACCCGGTTCATAGTGTATTCCGTTTCTCAGATTTCGAGTTCACTCCTACCTAGAAGAAATAGCAGGCTATACGGGTTTTGGTCGGGATTTGAGGAACCAACAACTTATCTTCCCAAGACCCATGTCAGTGCACCGTTTCTTTGATTTCTTATCCATCAGCAAACAACTCAGAAAGAGTCGGGTGGTTGATGGTTGTTGCTCTTTCTATTTCTTGTACTCTAGATATGGCTTTCCAGACGGGTTCGAAACACAGGAAAAGGGTCTAAACAACAAACAAGACAAGGATACCTGGAGAATTCACCACCGAATAGCCTTCATAGTGGCAATCCTGGGAGTCATGGTCTTTCAAAAAACAAAGGAGACCATTGATGTTTGTGTGGCCAGAATTTCCCAAGTTCTGATTGAGAAGAAGGATCACACACTGGCTCCACTCATACTGTCTGATATCTATCGGGCCTTAACATAGTTCAAGTCAGGGAAAACATTCGTCAAAGGTTGCAACATTATTCTCCAAATGTGGCTAATCGAACACCTTCGTCATCACCCAAAATTCATGAGCCAAGGTCCTGACAAAGCCAACTTCATCGAAAGCTATAAAGAAAGAGTAAAAGATTACAATTCCCCAGAGGGAGTTGAAGCTTGGATTGACCATCTGAGAACTTTACAAGCAAATCAGATAGAATGGACTCTGGGATGGCTTCCTGTCAGGGAGGTTATACATATGTCGGCTACGAGAATCATTTGCTGTTAATGGCCTAAAAACTGTTCAACCCTATGCACCACAAAGGGTCCTGAGGCAGTTGGGTTGGTATCAAATAGTACCTGAGGATGAAGACTTGAGTACCCAAGTGATTGAACTACATCCTGAAGCTCCATTACATGAAGCCTTGATTCAACAAAATTGGAATGGGTGTCGGTATTTGAAAGAAGATACTCAAGTGCCTCATCTTGCCGAAGGCGAAGTAGATCCAAATTATGCAGCATGGTTTGAAAAGAGAAATTGCATTGATGAAGAACCAGAACCCGAGCTGGAAAGGCCTTCCAAAAGGCCTCATGTTCAAGCTTTTGATGATAAAATTCAAGAAAGGTTAGCTTGGGGAGAGAAGGAAAAAGAATATCAGGCCACTATCCGCATTTTGAAAGAAAAATTGAGAAATCTCGAATTCGACAATAAGTTACAGGCACAGGTAGTTGAAGGCGAAAAAAGATAGTTAACTCGAGAGAACGAGGCGCTCCGTGCCAACTCCGGAGTTTGAGAATAGCTGCTGAAACACCTGTGAGAAGTGAAAGGGATGAAAATATCATCAGCAACCTAGAGATGAAGGTTCATGAGTATGCAACTGATTTGACAAAAGATGAAAAGGACCTGCTAAATGCTAAAACCAAGTTATCCTAGGAAGCAGAAGAACAGGCCCATCATTTGAGACAGAAGTATGGTAAAGAAATAACAATCCTAAAGGAAAAATTGTTTGCCCTAGGGAATGAAATGGTCCAACATGCCAAAGAATTTAAAACAGAAAGAGAGCACTGTTATGAACAAATCTGCCAGTTAGAAGGAATAGTGCAATAGCTACAGGACCAGAACAACCCAAACACACAAGTGTTGGAATCTCGGGCACAACAAATTGGGCGCCTGCTTTAGGAGAAAGGGGTTATCAGAACCAAAATTAAAGAAATAGCCGACTATGTCATGATGAAATGTCACGAATGCGAAAACATGACTACCTCTATGTTTTTTGCCTCTATGATGACTTTTGTCCACCAAGTGATGGATGATTTGGATCAGCTTCAGGGAGACATTGCACACATGCTTGCACAAGGACCAGCCAATGCACTACAGACCCCGAGAAGACCAACAGAAGCCCTCCTTTACTTTTGATTATTTAGTTTTCGAGTCTGTATTCTATTGCTTTCTAGAAGTTTAAGTTGTTTTGTCGGTTGTTTAGAGTCTGTAATATTTCTTTTTATGGTTGTCAGTACTTTAAATTTCTTGTAATGAAAAAACAAAAAGAGTTATCTTTAGTAATGAAATGAAGATTGCACTTTGTTATGCTATACTTTTCCTTGAACTATGTGATGATCTGATTCAGGCGACGTCATGATACATATGCAATCCACATAGGATTCGATCATAAACTTAAAAGAAAAATAATTGAGAAAGAAAAGAGCGAAACATTAAAGCCGGGATGAAACACAGAGCCGTCGCAAAACATCTTAGAAAATGTTTGGCTGCTTAGGTGCATTGCATCCCCCAACGTGTGATTCCCTTTATGTTAATATCTCAAACTAACTCGTTTATTATCTACTCTTGAGCATAGGGTCTTATTTTAAGGTGGTTGGTTTTGCGGTGATATTCTGGCGTCGCACCATTATTTCACAAGATCAAAAGGGAGCATTGCAATGGCCTATGAAACTCATCTGACTATTGTTGAACCCGAGGATAGCCCCTCATCGGTTATCCCACAAGCGGAATCAGCAACTACTGAAGAAAACTGAAGACTAATATGCCGCATGTTGGAGATGTGGGATGCTTGGTCTAATGGCAGGGAGCCACCTAGTTCTATCCTAGCTTCCCCGAGTTGATCCCAAGAACAGGAGGAACTACTAATGTTCCAATTTCAGCACCCAATCTGTTTATACCATGCGGATTCCCCATTATGACAATAAACTTTACAAGAATGCCTTCTGAGGTTCGCCCTTAGGCACCGTCTTCAGGAATGACATCTGTTGTGTTCATTGCACCGCCAGCTGCCGATATGGCACAGCCAACATTACCTCGACAAAGCTTTGAGCCGTCGACCTTCACTTTTCAAGCTCCCCAGTTCCAACTGGATACTACCCGGATCACCCCGAACTCTTATCCTCAACATCCGCAATCTGAATCTCCTATGGAGCAGGAGAGAATCTTGAGAAATTTCGAACAAGAGGAGATCACACGGAAAATGAGAAGTCGTGAGCAAAGCTTGAAAAATATACAGGGCCTGAGTGGCCAAAAAAGTGTCTTACGCTGATCTTTGCATGTTCCCTCATGTGCACCTGCCTGCGGGTTTCAAGACACCTAAGTTTGAAAAGTATGACGGGCACGGAGACCCGATTTCCCACTTGAAACGATACTGCAATTAGCTGAGAGGAGTAGGGGGAAAAGAAGAGTTATTAATGGCTTACTTTGAAGAAAGCCTTGCTGGAATTGCCTTTGAATGGTACGTACATCAAGATATTTCCTGTTGGCACATATGGGATGATCAAGCCCGAGATTTCGTGAGACAGTTCCAATACAATGTGGACATAGCTTCGGACAGAAACTCTTTATCCAACCTTAAAAAGAAAGTCTCTGAAAGCTTCCGAGAATACGCCATTAAATGGCGTGAACATGCTTCCAGGGTGAAAACCCTATGGATGAGACCGAAATGGTTAGTGTTTTCCTGCAAGCCTAAAAGGCCGATTAGTTTTCAAATATGATGTCTGCCTAAACCGTTCGCGGAGGCCATCAAGATTCGTGAAATGGTAGAAAATGGCTTAAAAACAGGTCGTATCTTAAGTCAATCAGCTCTAAGAGCCACCTCCCAAGCCATTTAGAGCAGCTCGGGAGGCTTAGCAAGTAGGAAAAAGAAAGAAGAGGGATCCATAATGGCTTCGAGCTTAAAGAGTCCTCGACGGTTCCAGGATTATTCAGGCCCATCTCCCAGGGCCCCACACTATTATTATCCTCATCAAGACGTAGCCTATGTTATATCCCCTCATCCTTATGCAGTGATGAATGCTCAGTCGTACACCCAGCCACAACAACAATGCAATAAGAACAGAGCTCCACTTCCCAGAAATAACCCTCCTTACCAAGCCCTATATAATCCACGTCCTCCCCAGAATAACTACCAATACAATAACCGTCCTCGTGAACCACCCATAAAAACTAACTTCACACCCATCGGTGAGTCATATTCTAGCCTCTTTCCCAAATAAGTTCAAATGGGCCTTTTGCAGCCTGTACCTCCAAACAGGCAGAATCTGAAATCTCCATCATACAGGCCGGGTACCAGGTGTGCCTATCATTTTGGGGCGGAAGAGCATGACACCGAAGACTGCTAGACTCGTGAAAACCTGATTTAACAGGATAAGGTAGTACTGAGGGACGAGGAAGTCCCCAATGTAAGCAATAACCCGTTACCAGCCCACAACAAAGGGCCCGTCATCGGGATGATTTGTGAAGATAAAGAGTTTTACCCTGCATTGAAAGCCATTATTGCCATTGATGATACAAAAAAGAAACATAAAATAGTGGCAAAACAAGTCAGGGACAAAAAGAAGATAAAAACCCGCTCTCCAAACTGAAGAAAAGGTTGAGGAAGTAGAGGTAGAGGCAGCACCAGCCAAAGAAGCCATCCTATACGTCCCAAGAGCTCCCAGAAATAAGCAGCTCATGTTGAGCCCTCCAAAGAAGTTAGAGCTAAGGAAAACCACATCAAATTTGCCAAGAATGTATGTACCAAAGGGGACGTATGTGGAAAAAGGACCAATCATCTCACCAAAGCTGGATGAGCCAGCCGCAAGCCAAAAATTCCAATAAAAGATACCACTGCATTCCTTGGAACTATAATCAGACGCTGGTCACCTATAAAGGGAAGGAAGTCAGAGGGGAAGTGAATGAAACAAACCCATATTGGAAGTACCATAACCCAGAAGAGTTGAACCAAGCCAAACAGAAGCGTTTCCCCCTCAAAAATCATGTTACTGCTGAAGAAGCTGAGGAATTCTTTCAAAAAATGAAACTACGGAATATGATGTGGTTGATGAACTTAGAAAGGATCCTGCCCAGGTTTCACTCTTGTCTCTGCTATTGAGCTCAAGCGAGCAATAAAAGGTACTTCTAAAGACACTGAATGAGGCGTATGTGCCAATCGAGACCACAGTTGAACAGCTGGAAATAATGGCAGATCGGTTCTTCGAAGTCAACAGAATCTACTTTAGCCGAAATGACTTACCTCCTGAAGGAGCTGCCCATAACAAGGCCTTGCATTTGACGATCAAGTGTGAGGGGTATTATGTGAAAAGGGTCATGCTGGACGGCGGATCCGGGGTAGATATGTGCCCTCTATAAACATTGCAAAGAATGGATATTGGGATTGAAAGGATCAGGCCGAATAATTTTTGCATTCGGGCTTTCGACGGCGTCAAAATAAATACTATAGGAGAAATTGATTTAATCCTAACCATCGGCCCCGTTTATTTTGAAATAACATTCCAAGTTCTGGACATGGACACTTCCTATAACTTTCTACTAGGAAGGCCCTGGATCCATGTTGCGGGAGTTGTGCCCTCTACTCTCCATCAAATGGTCAAGTTCGAATATGAGGACCAAGAAATAGTTGTCCATGGAGAAGATGAACAGTCAATCTACAAGGACCCATCGGTCCCCTATTTTGAGGCGAGAGAGGAAAGTGAGCACGTTGTTTACCAAGCTTTTAAAATTGTGATTACCGATCAGTGCGAGGAAGGAACTCAATGACCTCAACCTTGTTTGTCGAGCCCATCAATCATGGTCGCCGGCGAAATGATCAAACATGGATACAAGACCGGGAAAGGGCTTGGGGAATCTTTGCAGGGCATCACAGAACCCGTTATTTTGCTTGTCAACAAGAAGTTCTTTGGCATAGGTTTTCAAGCTACCAACGCCGATGAAAAATGGGCTGAGAAACGTAAGAGAGATGGGTGGGTCTTTCCTCATCCAATCCCGCCTCTCGCCAAATTATTTGTTAAGCCAAAGTACATAGAAGAGGAAGAAGAGGCCTTTACCGCTGAGGATATCTGTGAAGCAATGAGGCAGATTCTTTATGAAGTCCACATGGTCCAGCCGGGTGAAGGCTTGAGCACCGCTGAGGTGCAATACATGGGCCCAAATGCCAAATTGCAAAATTGGAAAGCTACTCCCTTCCCAGTCAGGCGAGAATCTCGGTAGTTCATGTTTTGCCATCCTTCTGCACTCCAAGTTATTTCAGGGCGTAACTCGAGTGTTTTTAATTTTATTGACTTTTAAATTCCAATGAACCCTTGTTATCTTCGAATTCAATGAAATGAAATCAATATTTCATAGTCTATGGATCTTCTTCTATTATTCTTTCTGATTTTTGTTATTTTTCTTATTTTTCAGTCCTAATAATGCGTCCTTAAATAACATGACATGCTTGCGGACTACATGCCTAGATCCTAAAACGCCGTCTAACTATGAAATAATGAATCAAGAGTTCGAATATGATGAAGATGAGGCTTTTAGGGAAATAAATTGAGAATTGGAACAATTTGAGAATAATCCTAAGCCAAACCTAAATGAAACCGAGCCAATCAATTTGGGAAATACAGAAGAGGTCAGGGAGACCAAGATAAGCATTCACACCGAGGAAAAAATGAGAGATGCATTGATCCAACTCTTATTTGAATTTAAATATGTGTTTGCATGGTCTTAAGATGATATGCCAGGATTAAGTGTCGATCTAGTGGTACACAAATTTCCAACTCATCCTGATTATCCGCCTGTCCAACAAAAACAAAAAAAATTCAAAATAGACATCAACGACAAAATTAAAGAAGAGGTTTCCAAACAATTAAAAGTCGGTGTAATCCGAGTAGTCATATACACCACATGGCTAGCCAACGTAGTCGCAGTACCAAAAAAGAACGGGAAGATCCGAGTATGTGTTTATTACAGGAATTTGAACAAAGAGAGTCCCTAGGACAATTTTCCGTTACCGAACGTCCATATCCTTGTCGATAATTGTGCCAAACATGAGGTACAATCGTTTGTGGATTGTTATGATGGGTATCATCAAGTCCTGATTGATGAATAAGATGCTGAAAAGACAGCTTTCACCACACCTTGGGGGACCTATTGTTACAGGGTCATACCATTCGGTCTGAAAAACGCTGGGGCAACTTACATGAGATCTATAACTGCCATCTTCCATGACATGATGCACCAAAAGATCGAGGTGTATGTTGATGATGTAATTATTAAATCTAGGACCCAAGAAGGGCATGTTCGAGATTTGAGAAAATTCTTTGAGCGGCTATGCAAGTATGACTTGAAATTGAACCCTGCTAAATGTGCATTTGGTGTTCCATCTAAGAAACTCTTGGGGTTTATAGTCAGCCGAAGGGGTATTGAGTTAGATCCAACAAAGATAAAATCTATCCGAGATCTGCCACCTCCAAAAACCAAGAAAGAAGTCATGAGCTTACTGGGAAGATTAAACTACATCAGCCGGTTCATTTCACAGCTTACAACCACATGTGAGCCCATATTTAAGCTGCTAAAGAAAGATGCGGCTATTACATGGGCAGATGAATTCCAAGAAGCTTTTGACAAGATCAAAGAATATTTGTCAAGTCCGCTAGTGTTGCTCCCACCTGAGCCCGGGAGACCTTTGTTCTTGTACCTGAACGTCTTGTAGAACTCTTTTGGTTGTGTCCTTGGGCAACATAATGCAACCGGGAAGAAAGAGCAAGCCATCTACTATCTGAGCAAGAAATTTACTGGGTATGAAGCCAAATACACTCTGCTGGAGAGAACTCGTTATGCCGTAACTTGGGTTGCTTAAAAGCTTAGACATTATTTTCTAGCCTACACCACATATCTCATAACCAGGTTGGATCCTTTAAAGTACATATTCCAAAACCGATGCCCACGGGAAGGCTAGCAAAATGGCAAATCTTGCTTCATGGAGTTCCACATTGTCTATGTCACCCGCACGACCATGAAGGCCCAAGCCTTGGCCGATCATCTGGCTGAAAACTCGGTCGATGATGAATACCAACCTTTAAGCACTTATTTCCCCGATGAGGAAGTAAATTCAGTTGAAGTAATCCCAGAAGACACTAACACTTGGAAAATGTTCTTTGATAGAGTAGTAAATGCAAAGGGTGTTGGGATTGGGGAAATCTTGATTTCTCCCATAGGACATATCCAGCCACCGCCCGTCTTCGGTTCTTCTGTACAAACAACACTGCTGAATACGAGGCTTGCATAATGGGCATGAATATGGCAATTGATATGGATGTAGAAGAATTGTTAATCATGGGGAACTCTGACTTGATCATTAAACAAGCACAATGTGAATGGGAAACTCGAGATATTAAGCTTCTTCCATATAGACAACATGTGGAAGATCTTAGCAAGCGATTCAAATCCGTTGAATTCAGGTATATTCCTCGATTCCACAATGAGTTAGCTGATGCATTAGCCACCTTAGCTGCAATGCTGCCATATCCGGGCAATGTCCATATTGACCCGTTGGAGATTCAAATTCGAGAAAGACATGGTTATTGTAACACGGTTGAAGTAGTACCCGATGTCCAACCATAGTATCATGATATTAAGAGGTTCTTGAAAACAAAAGAATACCCAGAGCGGGATAATGGAGACCAAAAGTGAACCATTAGAAGGCTCGCCAACAATTTCTTCTTAAGAGGAGAAGTGTTGTATAAAAGAACTCCAGATTTGAATCTATTAAGGTGTGTAGACGCCAAAGAAGCTGAAACGATTATGAACGAAGTGCATTCAGGAGTATGCAGTCCCCATATGAATGGATACGTCCTTGCAAAGAAAATCCTGCGAGCAAGATATTACTGGATGACCATGGAAAAAGATTGTTTCAGTTTTGTCGGAAAGTTCCATCAGTGCCAGATACACGGTGACTTGATTCATGCACCACCCTCAGAGTTGCATCCGATGTCAGCACCTTGGCCGTTTGTTGCTTGGGGAATGGATTTCATTGTGTCGATTGAGCCGAAAGCTTCGAATGGACACATATTTATCTTGGTTTCCATCGACTATTTCACAAAATGGGTTGAAGCGATCACTTTCAAAGCCGTCACTAAGAAAGCAGTGGTGGACTTCGTGCATTCCAACATTATCTGTCATTTTGGTATTCCAAAAACTATCATTACTGACAACACGGCAAATCTAAAAAGTCATTTGTTGAGGGAGGTGTGTGAACAGTTTAAAATCACACACCTTAATTCCACCCCTTACCGATCCAAAGCCAATGGCACCGTTGAAGCATCAAATAAAAACATCAAGAAAATCCTCAGAAAAATGATTCAAAGTCTAGGCAATGGCACGAGAAGTTTCCTTTCGCATTATTGGGATATCGCACGACCGTGCGTACATCAGTTGGGGCCACCCCTTATTTATTGGTTTATGGCACAGAAGCCGTAATACCTGCAGAAGTTGAAATTCCCTCTCTTCGGATCATTGTTGAAGCTGAAATTGAGGATGATGAATGGGTCAAAACCCGACTGGAACAATTAACCATGATTGATGGGAAAAGGATGGCTGAAGTTTGCCACGGGAAATTGTACCAACAAATAATGTCCCGTGCCTACAACAAGAAAGTGCGGCCGAGAAACTTCAAAGTGGGGAAACTCGTGCTAAGACGTATCCTCCCGCATCATGAAGAGGCGAAAGGAAAATTCGCCCCAAATTGGGAAGTTCCATACATTATAAGGAAATTGCTACCAAAACGTGCATTATACTTAGGAGATATTGAAGGAAATGACCCCGAAACGGTTGTCAATGCAAATGCAGTCAAAAGGTATTATGTTTGACCTTTTCGCGATTTTGATGTTCTCCGACTGAAATGATGAAGGCTTTCATTCTCGCTACCCCAAACACTATCAACCTTTGTAAACCCTTTTGAGCCGTTTATTCTTCTTTCATCACCCTCCTTGGAACCAAAATAAAAAAATCATTAAAAAAACAAGAGAAAAATCAAAATCAAAATCAAAACAAAAACAAAAATGTTTCCCTGAACTACGTTTGACTTGATTCCGAAAGGATCCGTAGGCAGCCTCTCTCTGGGGTTCAATCATACCAAAATAAAATTCCACATTTCCCCAAAGTTTAAACTGGGGAAGATGTTATAATAGTCCGGCGATGATTTCGCCTGAAAGGTTCCAAACTTGTTATTCAAATTCTTTTTACCCCAAATCCTGTTCAAGTCCTTCCGATCAATCGTTAAAGATGTCCAAAGATGGAAGATACAACTACTTGAATACGATGCAAACAAATGAGAGAAATAAAATGAGAGAGTATCATAGGTGAAAACTCACAAGGGCACCATGAGGTGACGGTAAGCGGAGAACCTGAAAATGAGAGAGTCTTGTTAGTGAAAACTCGCAAAGAGCACTAAAAGGCGATGGTGAGAAGAGAAATGATAGAGGTTAGTCGGTGAAAACCCGCAAAGGGCACCACTGATCTAAAAAGGATAATGAGTCACTGACATGGACATGGTCCAGGGCAAGGTTTTAAACCTCGAGGTAATAGTTGCAATGAATTTCTGAGAGATAGACGGTTTGCATGGATCGGGCATCCAATCCAAGAGGCATGTCATATTCATTGAAAGCCGCATACACTCCAGATAAGTCCTATTTAACTTTCCCCGTAAAGGGATATTTCTTGTCTAAATTTATTTTTTCCGTTCCTTTTTTCATTTTCTTTAATCCCTTCCGGTCTAACTCTATTCCTAAAGAAAGACAAAGAAAGGATGGCAAAACTGATTTACAGGGCTCTCATTTGACACGGGCTAGTATGCAAAAAGGCACCCATCCTCATCAGGGGCATCGAGTTGACCTCGACTGGCCATAGCGTTTGATGCTTCAAATTCAAAACTCTTGAAAGGAGAAAATCAAATTGAAGTGACTATAAAGGCAAATCGAGTTGAAAAGGTTGATTCCCACGTGGCTAACCGTCTCGGAAAAGTCTAGAAAAAAAAACAAGATCCCCAAATGCTTTGAAATCAAAGTTGGAACAAAAGCTAAAAATTAAAGGCAGATAAAGGCAAAAATAAAGTTGGAAAGGTTAAGTCTCACGTGACTGGACGTTGCAGCAAAATGGAGGAGCCAAAATTTCCCAAATGCTCCGAAAATCCAAAAGGAAAACAGAAGAAAAGAAAACAAATCCGAAGTGAAAGAACTACGAAGGCAAAATAAAGTCAAAAATGTTGGGTCCCACACGACCGATCGCCAAGGCAAAATCTGGAAAATCCAAGGTCTCCAGGGTTAGAAATGAAACCAATCCCCAACAAGCAGCAATTGAGATCTTCGTCCAAAGACGGGTCGAGATCAAATAGTTAAAATAATCAAGGCCGCAAAACAAACCACCATTTCAAACTGACAATTGTTCTTTGTTTGAAGGAAACAGGTGTAACCCGAAAGCAACCTTGCAAGAAGCAGGTGCAATCAAAAAGGAACTGCGCAAGGGCTAGAAGCGGCTATGTAGCGAAAATTCCAAAAAGGAAAGTCTCCTCTAAAATTCTCTCCTGCATTTACTCATTCTCTAAAAATAATATAAAAAATAAAAAAGAAGAAGAAGAAATGATGTTGAAAAAATTTCAAACCTAAAGTAGTATAGGGCCTCCAATCCCTAGCTACACATTTTCCAACTTAGGAACCAATTCCCTAGTTGATGCTGGCATAACTCGATGACTTTTCCAACATAGGGTCCCAGTCCCTAGTTAACACCACCATAACCTCGTGACTTTTCCAACTTAGGGTCACACTCCCTAGTTGATGCCGACATAACCTGATGACTTTTCCAACTTAGGGTCTCACTCCCTAGTTGACACCACCATAACCTGGTGACTTTTCCAACATAGGGTCCCACTCCCTAGTTGATGCCGACGTAACCCGATAACTTTCCCAACTTAGGATCTCATTCCCTAGTTGATGCCGGCATAATCCGATGACTTTTCCAACTTAGGGTCCCACTCCCTAGTTGATGCCGACGTAACCCGATAACTTTCCCAACTTAGGATCTCATTCCCTAGTTGATGCCGGCATAATCCGATGACTTTTCCAACTTAGGGTCCCACTCCCTAGTTGATGCCGGCATAACCTGATGAATTTTCCAACATAGGGTCTCACTCCCTAGTTGATGCCGGCATAACCCGATGACCTTTCCAACTTAGGGTCCCACTCCCTAGTTGATGTCGGCATAACCCGATGACTTTTCAAACATAGGGTCCCATTTCCTAGTTGATGCCGGCAAAACCCGATGACTTTTCCAACATAGGGTCCCACTCTCTAGTTGACGCCAGCATAACCTGGTGACTTCTTCATTATAGGTTCCTACTCCCTAGATGACGTCAACATAACCTGATGGCTTTTCCCCAAACATAGGGTCCCACTCCCTAGTTGACGCCAGCATAACCTGGTGACTTCTCCAATATGGGGTCCTACTCCCTAGTCAGTACCAGCATAACCTGGTGACTTTTCCAAATTAGGGTCCCACTCCCTAATTGATGCCGGCATAACCCGATGACTTTTCCAACATAAGGTCCCACTCCCTAGTTGACGCCAGCATAACCTGGTGGCCTTTCCCAACCTAGGGTCTACAATCCCTAGTTGACGCCAGCATAACCTGATGATTTCTCAAACATAGGGTCTCACTCCCTAGTTGACGCCAGCATAACCTGGTGATTTCTCCAACATAGGGTCCCACTCCCTGGTTGACGCCAGCATAACCTGGTGATTTTTTCAACATAGGGTCCCACTCCCTAGTTGACGCCAGCATAACCTGGCGATTTCTCCAGTATAGGGTCCCACTCCCTAGTTGACACCAGCATAATCTGGTGGCCTTTCCCAACCTAGGGTCTACAATCCCTAGTTGACTTCACCGTTGGACATAGGGTCTCCATTCCCTAGTCTGCATTCACTCCGGGTACACCTTTCAATAGTGAAGTAGTATAGATTTTTATTTTTACAACAACTCGCGAAATTTCCCTAGTGAAAACTAGGGCAGAAAATTGCGTTCGTGCGTTCTTGATTTTGTGAAGATTACACTTTAGGACAATGGATTCGAGACGACCAAAAGAAGAAGTTTCGATCCAGAATAAAAGAAAAGAAGAAAAGAGAAGGCCAAACCCAAAGTATAGAAGTGGAGAAGACGTGGACTGCTCAGGACGAGATAGGAGTCATCCCATCTGTATATCCCGCCTTGATCTAGAAGACGAGAAGATGAAACCAGAATCTGCGACTAACAAGCATCAAGATCCAGGTCTGAGTCAGCAAAAGAACTAGCCAAGACTCAAGACCAAGCCTTAGAGTATACATATAGGGATCTTGTAACTCGTATTTGATAGGCTTAGTTAGTCTTTTTCGTTTTGTTACTTTGGTATAATAAGGAGCTCACCAACAGTAACAACAGCAACAAAAATAGTGAAATCACGGTTATCTGGTAGTCCCAGCTACCAAAACTCCCATAACTACACTGACCTGATTCCTTTATAGCCAAGGATATGTAGGCAACCTCCGAAATAAGGTTCGGTTAAACTTTTCCAAAGTGTTTCTCTTGGAGTATTTGAACGGGAAAAAGTTGTTCATAACTGCTCACTTTGTCTTTGCTCGAAAACTCTTCATGTTTCCGACTTAAAAGGGGCATCTGTGAGCATGTAATTTTTCACCTATAAAAAATGCTCCTACAAAAATTAGTAAATGAATTAATTTTATTTATGGCTAGATTCTTGTGTGAATTTCAGTGTTTATTCGGGAATTAATTGTAGTCATAGCCATATTTTGTCTTTTAAAATTTATAAAAAATAATAAAAATAGTTAAAATTTCATTATCATGCATAATTAGGTTTTTGATTTAATTTAGTATATAATTCAATCATATTATTAGAAGAAAATCACAAAAACTGGCTCTTCTAATAATTACTGGTATTAACGTTAAAATTAATATTTTCACTTTTTTATAAATTAAATTGGACTCATTATCTAAATAATATAGGAAAATAATTAATTGATTTCATAGGTTAATTTTATTTTATAGTTTTAGTAATTTAATTAGGATTATGTTAGTTTAGTTTATAAATTAATGTGAATTTTAGGGGGGCTGAACGGATTGGGTCAGTGATACCTTAGGCCCAATCCCTTTCCTAATGCCAAAATACACCGCAGCCCAATTACCATAATCGGTCCAAATACTCTTTACCCAAAACGACCTCGTTTCATCGCATGTTAACCCCCATAATTCACAGCCATATCCCTATATATATGTCTGAACGAGCCCCNCGCCCCCCCCCCAAACCCCCCCCCCCCCCCACTCGCTCGTCTGTCTCCTAAACCGCTAAACCCTAGCCGCCTTAAGTTTCCCCACCAGTTCCGCCACAGTCCGCCGCCGAATATTGCCTCACGGCGGCGGACCAACCCCAAATCAACCCAAAACTTTACCAGACCATCTCCTCATTCCCATAAACCCCAATCTCTCCGTAATTTTCCCTGAAAACCTCTCAAATTCCATTAATTTCAGATCGAAAAATTTGAAAATCTCAACCTAGCTTCTGGGCAATTTCAAGTGAACCTGTGGCTCAAACCTACATGAGTCAGTTTCTCTTGACAAGGGAAATTGATTCACGTGGGTTTGACTCATTTTCAACCTCGTCGGAGTCCGGCCAAATTCCGGCTAAGTCGACCTTTTCCGGCCAACTTTCTCCGGTTAAAGTGGTACCCTCCCTTATCTTTATTTTTTCGATTATTTGTGTCTTGAAATTACTTGCCTAGGTTTAGTTTTGGGTTCTTTGTTACTTGCTGATTTTTGATACCTGCCCTAATTTTAAATTCTCTACTTAGGCGATGTTTTCGAATTTAGTTATAGGTTTGATTTCTTATTTGTTATAACCTAACTGATTCTTAGTTTAGGTTTTCATGATTTTTTTGATTGTTTTCTTTTTTGAAATAATCAATTAGCTACTGATTAATCAATTTCCATTGTAGTTTAATTACACATGTCTAGGATTACTTGGATTAGTGACCTAGTTTTAATTTCTATTTTCGTTGTTTGATTCTAAATTGTTAATCAGGTCCTCATATGTATTTTTCTTGGACTTGTTTCTCCTGATTGTTTGTCTAATTCCTGGATGTGGTGGACTAATTGACTCTGAATTATTAGTTTAGGTATTCATATCTATTTTCATATTGTTTTATTTTTGTTATTTTTCATTCCGAAATAGTTAATTAGTTACTGATTTGTACTAATTAATCATACAAGTTTAGGTTTATTTGAACTTAGTTTGATTTCTGATCTCTTTGGCTTAGGTTTAAATAATGTCCTTTGTCTTGCTTCTTTTGTTATTTTAGAATAGTAATTGTTCAAGTCTAATTAATCATGAAAACTAGGACTATTAGAATCATTCTTGTTTTTAGAATAATTAATTAAGCCTAATTACTAATTTTTGTTAGTTAATTAACTCTGATTTTAGTTAGTTATGCACACTTAGGACTGTTTTAAACTATTTCTGAAGTAATCAAGTGTCACGACCCCAAATCTAAATTAGTCGTGATGGTGCTTATCGTGGAACTAGGCCATCCAAATTGACACTCGAAGCGTAAAGAATCTTTCATTTATATCATTTTAAAACAAATACAGCTACACCGAAAGTTAAATACAACCCTAAGACCCCGGAGTCACTGGTCATGAGCATCAACCGAAAATATACAAGACTGGAAGATAAATTCTATAATAATAAACAGGAGAGAGAGCAGGGCTGCGAACGCGTGCAGCTACCTCGCAAAATCTCTGAGAAGTCTCTGGAACAGATAGACAGCTTACTCTGGCTTAGCACCTGGATCTGCACACAAGGTGCGGGGAGTAATGTGAGTACGCCAACTCAGTAGTAATGAAAGTAAATCAGGTCTGAGCAGTAAGAAACACATAAAGTCAAATCATCATTTCACAATAATCACAGTCTTTCTTTCCAACAGTGAATACGTTAAATCATCTCGCTTAAAAAGCCAATTTCAGTAAAAAATCCTTTGAAAAGTGTAATTTCCAACAATTTTAGAAAAATGTCCAAGAAGTTTAGTGTAAAAATGATATGAATCATAAGTAGCCACTCGGGCAAAAATATGAATAACAAACCTCCCCTCGGGCATAACATCACTATGAATCAGTCCCTCAGCATGCCTCACAATCACTCATAATCAGCCCATCGGGCAACCTCACAGCCACTCATGCCTCCCAATCACTCGTCACTCGGCACTCAGCACTCGCACTCAATAGGTACATGCGCTCACTGGGGGTGTACAGACTCTGGAGGGACTCCTATAGCCTAGGCGCTAATATCAGGCCATCTCGTGGCATAAATCACTCAGGCACTCGGCCTACTAATAACATGATGCGGCGTGCAGCCCGATCCAATATCATATCCTCACAATCAGGCACTCGGCCTCTATGAGTCACCATGAACAGTATAATATGATGCGGTACGCATCCCGATCCCATAATATCCTAACAACTTAGGTCCTCGGCCTCACTCAGTCAAAAACCTCTCAAAAAGCCGCTCGGGCTATCAGTAAAATGGGGTACTCGACCTAAAATATCATTTTAAATCACAAAATAATGTAAATAAGACTGAGTTTTGAAATCAGTTAAACATAATATGACTGAGTGTAAATCATGAATTAGTAAATAGCCCCCCAAGGGGTCCAAACAGGTTGGCACAAGGCCTCAAACATGGCGTACATCAAAAAAATACAGTAATAGTCTTGAAAAACAATTTATCATATGATTTAGAAATAATTACGCAACTCATGGTTTCCACGGGAAGGACCAAGTCCAAATCCCCACTCAGTGCGCGCCACACACTCGTCACCTCGCATGTGCGCCACTCCAAAAATAGTGATACAGTGCATAGTCCGTGGTTTCATACCCTCAGAAAAAGATTACAGACATTACTCACCTCAAACCGGCCGGAAAAGCTACTCTGCAATACTCTTGCCCCTCGAATCGGCTCCCAAATGCTCCGAGTCTATCAAAATCAGATTAATAACATCAAAATATGCTAGGGAGACGAAACTCATTCGAAAACTATCAAAATTAGGCACAAGTCCTAAAATTGGCCAAACCCGACCGCCGAGCCCACGCCTCAAAATTCAATAAAAGTCACAAAAATCGAATCCTCATACTCCCAGGATTCTATACATACCAAGAATATCAAAATCGGACCACAATTGCCCCTTCAATTACTCAATTAAAGTTTTCAATTTTCCAAGCCCTAAGCCCCAACTTAAACACTGGTTTTTCCTCTAATTTTACCCTATTGTCCAAAAATCACATTGAAACGGGTTTTAGGTTCAATGATCTTACCTCAACGAAGTTCTCTTGATTTCCTTCTTCAAAACCGTCTCTCAAAGCTCAACCCCGGATGAAAATATTGAAGAAATGGCTCAAAATCGTGAAGGTTGGAATTTATACTCTCCTGACCAGTGGTTCCGCACCTGCGGTCACTTACGGGCACCTGCAGACCCGCAGCTGCGGTCCCAGGTGAGCACATGCGGACTTCACTCAAAAACCAAACCTCTGCACATGTGCTCAAAGTGCTGCATCTGCGGCTTTGTCACGACCCTTAATCTAAACTGGTCGTGATGGCGGCTTTCGTGATACTAGGCTAGCCAATCCACTGAAAATAACATAATGATTTTCCATTTAATACATAAAATATCCAAATTTTTCATAATAATTATGTTTCTTAAGCATTTCAAAATAGTAAAAATGGTTAGAACATCTAAACACAGTCCCAACATCTAGAGTCAATCGTCATGAGCATCTAAGAAGTAATACAGTCTAATACAAATCCTATACTACAACAAGTCTGCGAAGTAAAGTAAAATGTCAGAGTAGGAAGGAGAAAGAATAGGTTGCGGACGCCGAGCAGCTACCTCACAAACTCCTAAAAATGCTCCAAATGGGGTAGCTCAACTATCGCTCTGCCCCGGTACCTGAATCTGCACACAAGGTGCAGGGAGTAACGTGAGTACGCCAACTCAGTAAGTAACCAAAGTAACTAAAAACTTGAGTGCAGTGACGAGCATTTAAACTTTATAATTTCATAAAAATAAGTACAAGTAAAGGTAATAGATCAAGTCAAGAGTCCGCATTTACCAAAGATTTCACAAAACTCCAGTTTTTCCGTTTAAACTTGTATAAAACATTAGTCAACATTTATCAATGAGGCTCAGTGTAAAGAAAAGTGAGAACAGTAGTTTCATAAAAATATCAGCCATCGGGCACAGTGTCACTCACAAATAAAGCCTCTCGGGCAAGCCTCCCATTCACTCGTGACTCTACTCTCATAAGTCAATGCTCACACTAAGCACTCTCACTCATCAGGTACCATATAACAGTTGTTGCGGCGTGCAGCCCGATCCATATAATAACTCGCAGTGGCGTGCAGCCCGATCCATAATAGTAACCCGCTGCGGCGTGCAGCCCGATCTAATATATATATATATATATATGTGTGTGTGTGTGTGTGTGTGTGTGTGTGTGTGTTGCGGCGTGCAACCCGATCCATATAATATCTGTTGTGGCGTACAGCCCGATCCAGATAGTATCTGCTGCGGCGTGCAGCTCGATTCATAACTATCCTCACAAACTCGGATCTCGGCCTCACTCAGTCATCCTCTCAAGCCACTCGGGCAACTCATCTGAACATCACGAATCTCAGCCCAAAATACCTCACAGTATTCTAAAACAGTGTGATAACAGTGAAATAGCAACAAGAAATAAACATAACTGAGTTCATAAATTTTATATCAAAATAGTGTGAGAATAGTGTAAAAATACCCCTGAGGGTATAAATAGATCGGCACAAGGCCCCAAACATGGCATACTGCCCATAATATAATATAAGCATCAAAATAGCGAATATCTTATGATTTCAAATCAAGTATGCGGCTTAATAGTCGCTACGGGACGGACCAAGTCACAATCCCTATCGGTGCATGCCCACACGCTCATCACCTAGCATATGCGTCACCTCATTTATCAAAACAATATAAATCACCGGGTTTCATACCCTCAAGTCTAGAGTTACAATCGTTACTTACCTCAAAACGGTATGAAAACTACTCCGCGATGCTTTTACCCCTCAAATCGGCTCATAAATGCTCCGAGTCTATCAAAATCAGATTAATAACATCAAAATATGCTAGGGAGACGACACCCAATCGAAAACTATCAAAATTAGGCACAATTCCCGAAATTGGCCAAACCCGGCCCCCAGGCCACGTCTCGGAATTCAATAAAAATCACAAACTAGAATCCTCATTCCATCACGAGTATACCCATATCAAATTTACCAAAATTCGATCTCAAATGCCCATTCAAATCATCAAAAGAAATTCCCAAATTTTCCTCCCACTTTCCCCAATTTCCACTTTAATTCCTCAAATTACATGATAAAATCAAGGCTAACTCATGAAATTAACCCAAATGTGATTGAAGAACACTTACCTCAAGAACCCCACTAAAAATCTCCTCCAAATCCTCCTTCTCCCGAGCTCTCTAATGGTCTTTTGAGTTATGTCCTAAAACCCTCGTTTTTGAAAATTAAACTTTCTGCCCAGCACTTTTATTCATCGCGAACGCATCACTAGGACCGCGTTCGCATAGAACAATTCCCAACAGACCCTTAATTTACACTATGCCGACGTGGCTTCAAGCCCGCGAACGCGAAGCACAAGGACACCAAGCCTACGCGAACGCACCCCAGGCCCCACGAACGCATAGGCCAATGGGCCTGGGTCCTCAGCTGCCTTTTACTCTACGTGAACGGACACCATCCCCTGTGTTCGCGATGATCAACATGTCTAACTCTCCGCGTTCGCACCTCCAAGCTCACGAATGCATAGAACATTGGCCCCTCTCCCACAATTTACTCTATGTGAACGCAAGCCCTTCTTCGCGAACGCATAATCTTCTGCTGCAATAACACCAGCAAACCAGCTATGCTCAAAAGCCAAAAATAACCTCATTAGCAAGTCGTAACTCACCCGAGGCCCCCGGAACCTCAACCAAACATACCAACGCATACCATAACCTTATTAAAACTTAGTCGAGCCTTCGAAACACGAAAAACAATGCAAAAACACAAAAATCACATCAAATTCAAGCGTATGAACTTTGAAATTTCTAAATTTTCACCAAGGATGCCGAAACCATCCAAAACACATCCGATTGACATGAACATTTGCACACATATCCAAAATGACATTACGAACCTGCTCCAACTTCCGGAAATTCCATTCCGACCCCGATAGCCTATTTTCCACTGTCGACCGGAAATCGCCAAAACCAACTTTCGCCAATTTTAACCTAACTCTACACCGGACATCAAAACTACATTCCGAACACACTCCTAAGTCCCAAATCACCTAACGAAGTTATCCGAGTCATAAAATCTACATTCCGAGGTCGTTTACCAAGAAGTCAACTCCTAGTTGACTTTCCCAACTATAAGGCTAATTTAAGAGACTAAGTGTTACAATTCTCACCACGACCGCTCCGAACCCGAACCAATCAAACCAATATAACATAAATAGGTTAAATGACATATGACGGGAAATAGGGCTAAACTCTCGGAACGACCGGCCGGGTCGTTACAGGCTTCGCATGTACGGTAAGACCCTCACACCTGCGAAACTCCTCCAGTCCACGAGAATCCGCACATGCGCCCCTTTCTAGCATACTTGGCTCTCGCACCTACGCTCAGCCATCCGGAGGTGCGGCCACACCAGAAGGGCAACACCAGCAGCAGTTCAGCTGCATTTTTCCCTCTTCAAAGTCTCCGAGGGCTATCCGACATCAACCCGAGCCCCTTGGGACCCCAACCATAAATACAAATAAGTCATAAATGATTACCTGGACTTGATCGAATTCCTGGAACACCCAAAATAACATTGAAACTCCAATTCAACCCCCGTATTCAAGCCTAAGATTCCTAAAACTTCTAAAAATCACCAACGATGCCGAAACCAACCAAAACCCATCCGAATGATATGAAAATTTGCACGCAAGTCCAAAATGACACTACAAACCTTTTCCAACTTCAAGAATTCCATTCTGACCCCGATATCTAATTTTCCACTGCCAACCAGAAATTGCCAAAAAATCAATTTCGCTAATTCAAGCCTAATTCTACTCCGGACATCAAAACCACATTCTGAGCACACTCTTAAGTCCCAAATCACCTAACGAAGCTACCCGAGCCATACAATCTTCATTCTGAGGTCGTTTACCAATAAGTCAACTCACAGTTGACTTTTTCCACTATTAAGCCAATTCAAGAGACTAAGTGTCTCAATTCTCACCACGACCACTCCGAACCTGAACCAACCGAACCAACATAACATAAATAGGTTAAATAACATACGACCAAGTTGAAACAGAGGAAACGGGGCTAATCTCGTGAAATGACCGGCTGGGTCATTACATTCTCCCCCACTTAAACATACGTTCGTCCTCAAACGTGCCCAGAGTTGTTCAAAAACTGCCAAAATTGTCGTGTAACCTACCTTGCACATACCCCGGGGGTGATCTCATGTCACCCTATTCCATATAGGTCCGATAACACAACATAACTTAAATTCCACAATTCAACCTAACCCATAAACCTTAGAATCAAATTCCCACTTCTGAAATAATCTATAGGATCAAAATTTCCACAATTATAAACTGAATAAGTCTGAACACGTTGTATCAAGACATATCCGTAATCCAAGATGTAATCACATTATATACCACAGGACTCAAACACTCATAGCGATAACTCCCAATCACAATAACTGCTCAAGACAACCCAATACCGGTACATATCCTCTTATCAGCAATGCCTCGCTCTAACACTTCCATATACTGCCGATGATGTAAGAAACACGCAGAAAGTCATATACATTCCTCAAATCAACCAGGTATGGAGCTCCCTCTCCTTCGGCAAGGACCATAGTAAATTTCTAAGTCGGATCCCGATATCATCCTTCCAACATGCAAAAATTGAATCTGATAGTATTCATTATAGATCCCAATGACCTCATCTCATCCAACACGACTGCTCTAGTGATATGATACATCGATACAATCTAAAGCCAACCCGAGTGACCCGCACACCAATAAGAAATCGTCCAAGTGCCCAAATCCTGGAAAAATGACTCAAATGAGAGAGCTATACCGCAAGCCCACCAGTATCACAACAACACAATGCTGAGAACCCATCACCCATCGTAGAACCAGGACATACGAATCAATCCCGAGGGACCATACCTCCACATAACTTCGCTGCAATGTGTGACCCTATCCAAACACTGGTCCACATGAGACACCTCAAGTCACCATGCTCATAATCATCAACCACGCGCAATTTTATGTCTAGTACCAAAAGTAAATCACCATAACCACGCAAAGTAAATGACACAATGCCATGCCAGCCCAAAAGAACATATCCAATGCGCAATCAATCATGCAACACCAAAATACCCGTCTTACCCAAATTCCGCTATAAAGCCCAAATAGATCCGTATCATATGTGCATATAACCAACAATCACAACTCATCGCAACACAGAAGGGTAACTCATAGATCACTCCAGAACACGAGTAAGCTCGATGACAATCGAATGGCACACCCCTCAACAATAGATATTCGGAGTCAACAATTCCGACCTGGTGTAGAACACACACCCATACTGAGCCTATAACAACCCTAACTCAACTCTGGTCGCCCACAACAGATAGATAACTCTCCGAAAAGTTAAAAATGGATGAATCATGGCACATACTAGCATCTGACTAACTCTGCTTGCATCTTCACAGTCCACAACCACAAAATAACCTGTCTATGAGAACTCTCAGTCTTGAAGTCCATGAAGCGCACGAATCCACCATATTTGATCCCAACTCCACCGCTCGATTATATAACACGCCTCTAATACTCATTCATTCCACAAGGGGTAACCTTATAATTCTTCCGTGCCACCAAGCAAACCTGAATATCAGCAGTCTATCAACAAGAGAGCATCGCAATACCAATGAATCACCCTTAACTCCACACAGACCTTTCTGAATGTATACCCTCATCAAGCCACCCAATAGTGACATCATCTACCTAGTCATCTAAAACCGCCAATACTGCCTAAGATTGTTTCTTTCTGGCCTTCCTTCCAAAACCGAACCGTGACCTCACATATGCAAATCTCAACTCTACACAACATACCACATACGCCATTCCATCCTATGATAAATATGAGAACTTCATGATCCCTTCCGAGCCACAAGAAACTAAGTACCCAACTAGCCAAGAACTTCCCATTCGATCCCCTTTGGAAGCAAAATCACTATACATCACCTACACCTCACGCCACTAGAAAAATACACATCTTTAACCGTAACAGAAATCATCAAGAACTCTCTGAATCCCATTCGTACAATACCAAACAGTCAGGACTCAATACCTCTAACTGAACCAAGCTACGCATGTCAACAAAACCCAATAGCATTGCTAAGAAATACCTGTAAAAACTCATTGCCTCATAAACACCCAAAGAACTAATCATATCCCTTACCATGTTGATCCGACCTACTACAAAGTTGTCCTATTTATCCAAGTTTCTTATGAATTACCTTCGAATTAATACTTCTCATTGCCATAATACTTCAATTCTCAGCCTAGCCTCACCACATGAGACCCAAGCATAAGACCGTACCGTTTAAGGCTCATAAGCCGCTAAATACTCTCTCAAAAGTACCACATTCAAAATACTTACCTTGAAGAGACTTCCCGCGAATCTAAAGCCATTACCTTCACTTCCTGTTACTAATATGTGGAATCCATGATCATGTAGAAATGCCACAAATCTTGACACCCTCTTAACGTAAATTTCAGTTCTAGCCAAATGCACACCTTGAAGATTCCCAATTGTTACGTATAACCTTGAATCCATCAGATCCACTATACACAAATCTCGATTACACTGATCAAGCAGACAGAACGTCCTGACCCCGTTTTCACAGCAACATACTAGGAAAGTAATCCACACACTTGAAGCAACAAACAATTTCATACACTGCACACACTACACCTTTTACAATTACAAATCCACCAATATACCTTGAACCGAAACTACTACAACATATAATCGTGCAATCAACTTGTCATTAACAGACTCCCCCACTTGGCTCAAAGCCAAATATCAAGGCAAACAATAACTCACAATGCCCATACGATATCACTGCCACCATACTGCAATGATATTCACTAAATCCTTCATAAGATCATATGACACAACCCGTCTAGTATCTCAAATCATATGCAAATCTCGCATTCATCATTGTAACATTCACTGCCAACTCTCACAAGAGACCTAACTCAAATTGCATCATATATAAATTACCGATAAAGAGAACTTGCTACAAAACCACCTAAGGGCCACACAACCTCAGCACACCCCGCGGGAGATAACCCTGCATGTTTAGCCTCAATTGATATCATCTCTATGCCCTTCCAAAGATCATAACTATCACACAATCACTACACCCTTATGTATTAAAACACAACCAATGCCTATCCTCAAGGCATCAAGATATGCAGTATAAGAACTTGAAGCCAATGGCAGAACTAACATTGGAGCTCTGGTCAAAGAAGTCTTATGATTCTAGAAGCTCTACCCCACACTCGTCTGACCACATGGATACCCTCACTGAACTGAGCCAAACTTCACACTTGGAGAACTTTGCATAGAGCTTCTACTCCCTGAATCCTTATAATACCATCCTCAAATGTTGAGTATGCTACCCCTGGCTACATGAGTACGCCAGGATGCCATCAATGAATACAATAACAAAAGAGTTATAACACGGCTGAATGCACCGTTAATCAAATACATGAACGATGTTGGGGCATTGGTCAACTCAAAATACATCGCCAGGAACTCAAAACACAACAGGAGAATCCAATTCACCCCACAACTAAACTACATAAGAGGTCCATCAATACACTCACAACTTGAGGCTATATGTCAACTCAAGACAGAAGTCAAATACTCAATAGTTCTTGCTACATCTCTCGCCAATTCTTTTGGCACAATCAAACAACCTGAACACATCTAACCATCAAATCACACTCACCACGTAGTCATCTAGTCACAAAATCCCATCACTAAGGACACAAAGTGACATATAAGTCCCCAAATGCACGTGCTCACACAAACATAATCTCAGCACTCAAGCCACAGACAAAATCCGGCCTCAAGTTCTCCAGAATGGACCATTATCAATCTGCTATAAATCACATCTCAACCATGGAAATCACAAGTCATCGATACACAACGCTCACATGCGCATTCGAATATATGAAAGGAATTTCAAGAGTTACGCTTCTGGCCGAAAAAGTGGATACGAACGAAAAGAATTCAAGAATGTGAGATTTTTCCTAAGGGTTCTGCAGTCTCTCGAAGATAAGTACAGATGTCTTCGTACCGCTTCGGAAGACTCTACTAAACCTGCTCATGACCGGTGAGTCCTATATAACCTAGGCTCTGATACCAACTGTCACGACCCCAAATCTAAACTAGTCATGATGGCGCCTATCGTGGAACTAGGCCAACCAAATTAACACTCTAAGCGTAAAGAATCTTTCATTTATATTATTTTAAAACAAATACAGCTACACCGAAAGTTAAATACAACCCTAAGACCTCGGAGTCACTGGTCATGAGCATCTACCGAAAATATACAAGACTGAAAATAAATTCTACAATAATAAATAGGAGAGAGAGAAAGGTTGCGGACACGTGCAGCTACCTCGCAAAATCTCCGAGAAGTCTCTAGAACAGATAGACAGCTCACTCTGCCCTAGCACCTGGATCTGCACACAAGGTGCAGGGAGTAATGTGAGTACGCCAACTCAGTAGTAATGAAAATAAATCAGGTCTGAGCAGTAAGAAACACATAAAGTCAAATCATCATTTCACAATAATCGCAGTCTTTCTTTCCAATAGTGTATACGTTAAATCATCTCGCTTAAAAAGCCAATTTCAGTAAAAATCCGTTGAAAAGTGTAATTTCCAGCAATTTCAAAAAAATGTCCAAGAAGTTTAGTGTAAAAATGATATGGATCATAATTAGTCACTCGGGAAAAAACATGAATAATAAACCTCCCCTCGGGCATAACATCACTCACAATCAGTCCCTCAGCATGCCTCACAATCACTCATAATCAGCCCCTCGGGAAACTTCACAGCCACTCATGCCTCCCAATCACTCGTCACTTGAAACTCGGCACTCAGCACTCGCACTCAGTAGGTATCTACGCTCACTAGGGGGTGTGCAGACTCTCCTACAGCCCAAGCGCTAATATCAGGCCATCTCATGGCATAAATCACTCTGGCACTCGGCCTATCAAGAACATGTTGCGGCGTGCAGCCCGATCGAATATCATATCCTCACAATCAGGCACTCGGCCTCACTCAGTCACCATGAACAGTATAACATGATACGGCGCGCAGCCTGATCCCATAATATCCTCATAACTTAGGCCCTCGTCTTCACTCAGTCAGAAGCCTCTCAAAAAGCCGTTGGGGCTATCAGTAAAATGGGGTACTCGGCCCAAAATATCATTTTAAATCAAAAAATAATGTAAATAAGACGGAGTTTTGAAATCAGTTAAACATAATATGACTGAGTATAAATCATGAATCAACACAGTGAGGGATAGTATTAAATAGCCCTCAAGGGGTCCAAACAGGTCGGCACAAGGCCCCAAACATGACGTACATCCCAAAAACACAGTAATAGTCTTAAAACACAATTTATCATATGATTTAGAAATAATTACGCAACTCTATTTTCCACGGAAAGGACCACGTCCAAATCCCCACTCTATGTGCGCCACACACTCATGAGCTCGCATGTTCACCACTCCAAAAATAGTGATACAGTGCATAGTCGGGGTTTCATATATTCAAGACAAGATTTACAGACATAACTTACCTCAAACCGGCCGGAAAACCTACTCTGCAATACTCTTGCCCTTCGAATCGGCTCCCAAATGCTCCGAGTCTATCAAAATCATATTAATAACATCAAAATATGCTAGGGAGACGAAACCCATTCGAAAACTATCAAAAATAGGCACAAGTCCCGACATTGACCAAACCCGACCCCCGAGCCCA
This sequence comes from Nicotiana undulata, assembly GCA_005239495.1. Taxonomy (NCBI): domain Eukaryota; kingdom Viridiplantae; phylum Streptophyta; class Magnoliopsida; order Solanales; family Solanaceae; genus Nicotiana; species Nicotiana undulata. The sequence continues at coordinate 43,737 of ML299673.1, read as the reverse complement.
TGCCTCGGAATTCAATAAAAGTCGCAAAAATCGGAATCCTCATCCTCCCACGATTCTATACATACCAAGAACATCAAAATTGGACCACAATTGCCCCTTCAATTACTCAGTTAAAGTTTTCAATTTTCCAAGCCCTAACCCCCAACTTAAACACTGGGTTTTCCTCTAATTTCACCCTATTTCAGTCCAACAATCACATAGAAATGGGTTTTAGGTTCAATGATCTTACCTCAACGAAGTTCTCTTGATTTCCTTCTTCAAAACCCCCTCTCAAAGCTCAATCCCGGATGAAAATATTGAAGAAATGGCTCAAAATCGCGAAGGCTGGAATTTATACTCTCCTGACCAGTGGTTCCACACCTGCGGTCACTTACGCGCACCTGTGGTCACTTACGCGTACCTTCGGACCCGCACCTGCGGTCCCAGGTGTGCACCTGCGAACACCACTTAAAAGCCAAACCTCTGCACCTGCGCTCAAAGTTCCGCATCTACGGCTTTGCAGGTGCGATAAAACCCTCGCACCTGCGGAACTCCTCCAGTCCACCGAAATCCTCACATGCTCCCCTTTCTCGCACCTGCGAGTCTCGCACGTGCGTTCAACCATCCGCTAGTGCGGCAACACCAGAAGGGCAACACCAGCAGCAGTTCAGCTGACATCAACCTGAGCCCCTCGAGACCCCAACCAAAAATACAAACAAGTCATAAATGATTACCCGGACTTAATCCAATTCCTAGAACACCCAAAATAACATCGAAACTCCAATTCAACCCTTGATTCAAGCCTAAGATTCCTAAAACTTTCGAAAATCTCCCACGATGCCGGAACCAACTAAAACACATCTGAATGACCTGAAAATTTGCACGCACGTCCAAAATGACACTACAAACCTGTTCCAACTTCCTGAATTCCATTCCAACCCCGATAGCTACTTTTTCACTGCCAACCGGAAATCGCCAAAAACTCAATTTCGCCAATTCAAGCCTAATTCTACTCTGGACATCAAAACCACATTCCGAGCACACTCCTAAGTCCCAAATCACCTAAAGAAGCTACCCGGGCCATAAAATCTACATTCTGAGGTCGTTTACCAATAAGTCAACTCCCAGTTGACTTTTTCCATTATTAAGCCAATTCAAGAGACTAAGTGTCTCAATTCTCACCACGACCACTCCGAACCTGAACCAACATAACATAAATAGGTTAAATAACATATGACCAAGATGAAACAGAAGAAACGGGGTTAATCTCGCGAAACGACTGGCCGGGTCGTTACATCAAGAATCCTGGATAAATTTAGGTTCAATGCAGTCCTTAAATTGTAACTAGTAAGCCTAATTGACTAATTAGATCAAATTAGTCAATTTAGTAATCTCTTAGGTGTTAATATAAGTAGTTTGGAGTTACCTGATTTCAGGAACTCCTTAACAACTGATCCTTGGCAAAGGAGGCCTAATTAGTTAGACCCAAAATTGGCAAACTATGTGGCCCAGGCCCTGGATCACAAATGGGTAATTACAAGGGTATTTCAGGGTAGTTTAGGAAATCTAGCCGAAGAATATCAGCTGTAACAGCCTAAGAAACTTCTAGAATGAATATAAAAGACCAAAAATAAAATAAGAAAAGATATTAAATCAGAATTTCTAGGTAAAAGGCAAAATTTCAGAAGTAAAAAGGGTGTAAAAATAGAAGAAGCTTATAGAAAATGTACAACTGTTATAAAAAGATGATGAAAATAGGATAAGGGGGACAACAGTATCAGGGCTGTTAAAATTTTTTATTATTTTTTCAGAATTAGGATAAGGAATATTCCTAAAATATACCCACCCTAGGCAGCCTATATATAGACACTATCATTCTGAATTTTGGGGGACCCACTCATAGATAGACTGCTTTGAAAAACACACACACATTTTATATATGTTACACTTTCTAAAAAAAATTCATATACACACAAGAACAGATTTTGAAAAGAAAATACTTCAGAGATGACACTTTCTGCATGTTTTAAGATGTTCTATATCTCCTGAAAACATCCTACATGTTTTGATAATACACCACTATTGTTCTGATCATTTCCATTGGTTTTAAGCCAAAAACCTTCTAAAATTCCCTCTTGTTTTAGTAAGGTTTTAGTTCAAAAATCTCGTTTGTTTCTTTGGGGGTTTCCACTGTGGATTTTCTGGATGAAAATTAAGTTGATCAAATTGTTGTCTGTTGTTGTGTTTTGATGCCGGTTAAGCTCATGTTTTTTTGGATTTTCCTTGACCTTTATTTGGTCATCCCTTCTGCTGTTTTTTCTTCCATTCATAAGTATGTAACTAGACTTTTGTATGGAATATAACTTCTAGCCTAAATTTTGCTCCATACCCATGTTTGTTTTGTGTGGCTTGGTTATTTTCTCATCAGTATGAATATGTTGTTTGGTCAGACCTACTGAGATATTTGTATGAATAATAATAATGTTCACAATAACTTCATGTTTGAAACAACATTAAGGGAGGTGATTCTGGCAACCAGTTGGTTAGATTCCCTTCATAAAAATGCATAATTTTATATTCTATTAAGAATTGCATGTGGCTGAGTTGTTAGCTAAAAATAGCATATGATTTGGTTGAGTAAAGCTGAAGATAAGGGATGTAACAGTCATTGAGAGTTCCTTAGTTTAGGATATTAGAATTTCTGCCTATAGATACTTTCAGTACAATTTTAATTTAATTAGCCATGTAAACCGTGAGATAATTATACCCCTCCTCTTTTGATTCTGGATTATTGTAATGGACTGGACCCTTTTATTATTTAATGTCCCGTAGTTTTATTTCTTTTGAATTAAATATGGAGTTCATGTTTGTCAGGTCTTCTAAATGAAGATCAGATGAGACGGGTCAGACTTATGAAATGGCCCAATAGGACTGAACAAGTCTGGGCCCTTGGCTATTGGGCCTAGGGGTGTGAAGCCCAATAGCTTAAATGCTTCACTACATTCTAAAAATAATATGGTCTTACGTTAGTTAAACATCTGATAAATATGGTTAACTCAAATTCAAATGTCATAATTCTTCTATGTTTGACATTTTTCTCTTGTATGAATTAAATTCAAAGACGGATAAATTGTATCTAGAATTGCTAAATGTGGCTGGCCCAGTGCATCTAGCACGCAACTGGGCCAGATTCTTCATATAGTTTAGCAGTCTTATTCCTTATTTTGGGCCTATAACACCTTAGTTATTAAATGACTTTGAATAATCCTACATGTTGTAGTCCAAATACTTCGTTGACCTTTATATTAATCTTACAAGTTATTTAGGAAGACGATTTTCTAGAAATAACAAAAGTGTTTAGACCCGGCCTTAATTAGGTAGTTGATACATTTAGAATTCTTAAACACTTTAAAAAATATCGAAGTATACGTTCGCGTAACTTTGAATAAAGATAAATTTTCTCCCAACCAACGTTTTCTTAAAATTGTGTACATGTTTACGTGACACAAATAAAGTTTTAAAAATAAACATTCGTAGAGATGTCTTTAGGAGCGGATTTTGAAATTATTACCGTGATTGCGTACATGTTTGCGTGACGTGATCTCGATTTTTAAAAACCAAAATATGCGCTTGTGCAACTTTGACTATTTCCTTAAATGAATCAAGTGTCGTGAATTATGTACAAGTCCGCGTGACATGATTTTTGATGCATCAAATTCAAGCGGGTATACGCATACGTAACCCGTCTTAAAATAATTCTTTAAATACAAAAATAAATAAATAATTAGAAGCGGTAAAAAATATAAAAATGCACATAGGTAAACTCAGTAATTAAACAATTTAGGCCAAGTATAAATCATTAAGTGACCGTGCTAGAACCACAGAATTCGGGAGTGTCTAACACCTTCTCCCGGGTTAGCAGAATTCCTTACCCGGTCTTCTGGCTCGCAGACTTTTTAACCGAGTCGAAATTTCCTTGATTTGGGATATTAAAAAATAAATCGGTGACTTGGAACACCATATATATTCCAAGTGGAGACTCTAAAATTAAATAAATAATCCCATTTCTATTATGTCACTTAAATTGAAAAAACTCCCTTATCCCACCCCTATCGGGAAAAAGTAGGTGTGACACATTCGGATATGAATACTAGAATATTCAGAAAATTTAGAAAATTAGGTTGTGGAAATCCTAGAAGACATAAATATTTACCTTAGTATGGCTCCCGTCCCCAGTAAAGATAGAATGTTAGGTGTCCCGAAGATCTAGTGAGATGAAGCAAGTGGAGATAAAATCGAAAGATCGTTTTGTTGAGGTTTTCAGAATAAAGTGATAAACAGAAATATTAGTAGGAGAATAAGAAGAGAGTAAATGAAGTATTATGAGTAAGTTGTGATATATGAGTGATAAAGGTAAATCAAAATATGTCACGATGATAGAGTTTATGGCCAAGTGAAGGAAATACAAGAGGACACGTGCCTTGAAACAATGAAAGAGTATAAGCCATAAAGTCATATCTTCATTTCGAGAAATAAGTTAGTGATTCCAATGTGATTACCAGAAGGAAAAGCTAGACCCTGGAGTAACAGAAATCAGTATGGGCTGGAGAGAAAGATAAACTAAACATGAATTATGGATCGAATGATTTGATAATAATCGGCATCATGAGAATTTTAGAAATCGCGTTCCGGCGATAATAATATGGATAACAGAAGAATAACCTTTAAAGGTCATTCAGGAACAGAATTCCCCAAAGCGAGCATTGTGAGCAAAGTTAAGCTTAAGGGACTAAGTGTGCTAGTTACACTAGGTGTCACCCTCATGCGTAAGAAATTTAGTTATCCCAGGTACATAAAGGGTTACCGCAAGGCAAGTAAGAGTCCATAAAGATGTGAAAAGACGCGAAAGATGAAGAGGTAACTCTAGAATAGTAAAGAAAGAATGTGGTAGAATGGCGAAAGGAATGAGATTGCATTTATTCAGATCCTACAGATATGATACGACCCTAAAACATTATGTAAGCATGACGTCAGGGAGAGGCAGTAAGTTTCCACACCAAATGATATTGATAAATAAGTGGGAATGGACACTTAATGCATAAGGAGTCAGCACGAGAGGTAAGTTAAGACAAAGGACATAACGCAAGAGGGGTCATGCAGAATATAGATATGAGAATGGACCAACTAGTAGTTTGTAGTGGATTCAGGAAGAGCCTAGTCATGAATAGACAAGAGGTCATAGAAAAATTAGCAGATCATGCAAGATAAACGTAGTGAACCCCAACATAGTGAATTCAGTCTTGCAGATATGACACATGATCCTTGAAATATTCAAATAGAAGTTGGGTATTTAAAGGTAGCATATATGTGCTACAAAAATAAAAGAAAGTGCCAATGGGGATGTCGTAAAAAGTTCAATTCAGAAGCAACCCTACGAGCACAAGAATGCGGAGGTAAGTAATTAAGGATAATTATAGGCGAGGAATAACATCAAAAATTCCGTCGAGTGTGCGATGTAATAAGCTCGTAGCTTTACAAGAGTCAAAAGGTCCTCCCTAAATACTACAATGAAAGACTAGTTGAGGAAATAAGGAAGAAGACTTCAATCTAAGCATAGTAACTTGAAGAAGAAATGGTCATGTAAAGACAGTCTCACAATAACATTTTATGCACTTCATAAGAAAGTGGCACATATCGTGGCTAATAAACGGGAAGAAGAAAGAAATCAAAAGTGATACTTGAGATCATATGAGTTACTGAAAATTCTGGTATTCATGGACAATAAGATAATCCAAGTTGTTATGCAACAAGTAGCAGAAAGACCAAGAAAAGAAATTGCTTACATTTAAAGACAACTGAGAAGGCACGGAAGGAAATTTATGGTGCTATCAAGTTAAAGGAAGGTTGCGAGTAGTATAAATCGATAGGTGTAGGTCGCAAGCTAAGGTATGATAAAGCGACAAGGTTTTAGGAAGATAGGAGTAAAGATTAAAAAAAGGGAGAGTGAGAAGGTGACAAGAATAGGTAAGGCCTCAGATTAAGCCCATCAAAACAAGAGAGTTGATGGTTTCCGTAAGTTATAGAAAGCTCAGTATAGCACGGATGAACTCAAAGGAGTTTCAGACTAGGAGCATTTAGAAGGGATGGAATATTTCACCGATAGTAGAATAAGGGTGTAATTATGATAGATAAGAGGATTACATTTACGCATTTGATTGACTAATGATCTAAAGAGTAATGATTTCATGAATTGCACGGGATTAAAATACCCCCCCCCCCCCCCAATAAGATGAATCACGTTGGGTGTGATGACCCAAAAAGTCATCCCTTATATTATAAGTCAAAATTGTATTCCGAGGCCCAAAAAACCTCTTTTTGTCTCACCTCGTTTTGCGTGCGCAATCTGAGCGTATATCCGGAAAGCTTTTATATGAAAAACGGAGAAAAATCCTAATTTTGCCTTCAAAATTAAATTTAAGTTGACTTCAGTCAATATTTTTGGTGAACGGACCCAGACCCGTAATTTGACAGTCCTAGAAGGTCTGTAAGAAAATATGGGACTTGGGCATATGCCCGGAATTGAATTCCGAGGTCCCAAGCCCGAGAAATGATTTTTTGAAATAAATTGTTTTACAGAAAAATATAAGAGTTTTTGGAAATTTGGCTATATTTGAAATTGATGGTATCGGGCCCGTATTTTGGTTCCGGAGCCCGGTACAGATTTAATATGATATTTGAGTTGTGTCGGTAAAATTTGGTAAGAAATAGAGGTCATTTGACGTGATTCGGACCCGTGGTTGTGAAATTCGAAACTTTGAAAGGTTTGAGATTTTTCTTTGATTTCTATGCTAAATTTGTTGTCTAAGATGTTATTTTGGCGATTTGATCGCACGAGTAAGTCCGTAGGATGGTTCCAGGGTTGTGTGCATGTTTGGTTTGGAGCCCCGAGGGCTAGGGTGAGTTTCTGGTAGGTTTCGGGGTGTTTAAACTTGGAAAATCACTACTGGTGCACCAGTTCTAGTGTGCCCGCAGGGCTGCAGGTGCGAGACTGCAGGCGCGGACCTTCAGCCGCAGGTGTGATCTAGCCCAGCCCCTCTTCTTTCCGTAGGTGCGGACCAGCTTCCGCAAAAGCGGAAATACCTCCGCAGGTGTGGCCCTCAGTGGCCTTGCCCATTTCTGCAGGTGCAACCCATTTTCTGCACCTACGCAAGCGCAGGTGCGAGGGTCGGGCGGTGAAGTTTTAAAACGGAGCTCCAACCGTTTCCTTTTCAATTCTCACAATAATAGAGGACTTGGGGCGATTTTCTCAAGAGGTTTTCCTCCCAAATCATAGGTAAGTGTCTCTTAACAAATTTCTTTCAACTTTCTAATGTTTTTCATCAATTATCATCAAGAATTCTAGGGTTTTAAGGGTAGAAAATTGGGGATTTGGGTAGAGTTAGGGCTTTTTGTAAAATTAGAATTTAGACCTCGTTTTGGGGTCGGATTCCGAAACTAATTACATATTCGGGCTCGTGGGTGAATGGGTGATCAGATTTTGGTCCGAACCTCGTGTTTTGACCAAGCGGGCCAGGGGTCGATTTTTGACTTTTTGGGAAGAATGATAGAAAACTCATATTTAGGCATTGGGGTTGAATTATTTAGCATTAATTGATATTATCAAGCTTATTATGTCTAGTTACAATTGAATTGGAGGCGAATTCTAAAGGGAAAGCGCGTTTGGCTTAACCTTAGCTTGAGGGAAAAGGTGTAGTGTCCTAATTGCTATGTGTTATATCATATCTAACGTATAGGTGAGGTGACGAGTGCCTATACGTCGGTGTCAATCATGCCCGTGAGTCGAATATTATGATTTATGTGATTTTTTGTTGAGTATTACCTGAGTTTCATTTTATCGTTATCCATGTTGGTGGAAATTCCCTGATATTGATCATTGTTGAGTATTGGTTCCAGTTGAGAATTTTTATGTGAAGTCATGTACTACGTGAGATTGGTTATAGCTGTTTCCCTTGCCCGGATGGTATTGATTCTATTGTTGGCTCCCTTGCCGGGACGTTATGGCTTTATTGTTGTTGTTTTATATTGTTGATTTTCCTTGCCGGATTGTTGTCATTATTTTGTTTGGGTGAGGAAGAGTGTAAAGCACAAAGGGTGATGTCGTGTATTATTTATTGTGAGTATGAGAGTAAAAGCACGAAGGGTGATGTCGTGCCATATTATGAAATTAAAAGCACGAAGGGTGATGTCGTGCCGTTTCTATTGATTTATTGTGAGGCTGAGAGTAAAAGCACGAAGGGTGATGTCGTGCCATATTATGAAATTAAAAGCACGAAGGGTGATGTCGTGCCGTTTCTATTGATTTATTGTGAGGCTGAGAGTAAAAGCACGAAGGGTGATGTCGTGCATTTCTATTTATTGCTTGGTGATGATGAGAGTAAAAGCACTAAGGGTGATGTCGTGTACTTGTTGTTGTGTTACCGTGTCTGTTGTTTAAATTGATATCTAATTGTTGTTGTATTTCGTTATTTTCATTATGTGATATTTCCTCCCCTCAGCATGTTCCCCTTTTCCTTCGTGCTTAGCTGCCTATTTATTGTTATTATCACTATCTTCGTATATTATTAAACTGTATACGTTTATTTTGTTGTCGTGTCCTAGCCTCGTCACTACTTCGTCGAGGTTAGCCTCGACACTTACTCAGTACATGGGGTCGATTGTACTGATGCTACACTCTGCATATTTTTTGTGCAGATCCCAGTATAGGACCCTACGGACCCTAGAGTGGGGAGGCTTCCTTTAGTCCATTTGGTAATTCTGAGGTAGTCCTGCAGGCGCACGCAGGCCTTGGCGTCCCCTCCTATTTTATTTTCATCATGTTCTTATTTATTCTGAGACAGATGTATTTATTTTGTTCAGACCCTTATATATAGTATTCGCCGATTGCTACTATGAACCTAACAGAACTTTTCAAAATGTGGGTTAAAAACCACTTGTGTAGGTCGAGGTTGAGAATTGGGGGGCCGCTNGCTATGCTAGCCTATGATGAAGGCCTTTCATTTTGGCTCTGTAGGGCTACCCTATGGTATGGGCTGTTATCTCAAGGGCCTGGTTAGGCTCTTCTTGTTGGAGTATCCTCGCTCAGAGGCTAAAATGAATTGAATTCTCTCTTTTCTTTTGGGAGTGCCTGAAGAGACCTGCTTACTGGAAGGTACCATTCTTTTAGAATGGTGAAAAGGTTACCTACCCTATGATCCTCCTTATCTTACAGAGGTTTACTACGAGTCATACCCAGCGGGATACATATTGCCCAATTCTCAAAAGCGTGTAGACAGAAGGCCCTTTTTTTGGACTGTCTTGTTTTCAGGCCTCCACGGCCGTACGGGGTTCTCCATTCTCAGAAAGCTTCAACTTTCCCACGTGTGCGCAAGCTTGCGAATAGTTTATGCGATCACTCTACGTAATTTTATAAACCGGTTTATGCTTGTAGCTACCCTCGGACATCCTGGTCCTCAGGACCCAACACTATATTATTCAACTATATTTCCTTTAAAATGAAAAGATGCAAAAGGTGTTGATACGTCTTATCCACATAGAAATCTTACCCTCTTCCACACATTACCGGTGGATGCTACAACCGCTATCACTTTGGCTGCAGGATGGGAATGAAGGCCGAGGAGGCAGGGAAGAAAAGGTTATTCGCTATTGGATTACCCTTATACAGGCCTTGGCACCCTTCTCAAAGGAACCGTACGTGACACTTTCGCGTCATACGGCTCCGTCCCGGAAGCAGGACCTTCCCTTTCCTTTGACCAGCGGGTCCTCAAACCTTTATGATTTCGTGCCGAACCTGGTCTCCTCTTAGACAGTCCATGAAGTTGTGACACCAGATTCTGGGTTTAGTATTATAAATTTCATAATGGCATTCAAAAAGTGTTAGACTTTATTTTATTTCACACTTTTACTTTCATTGATTTTGTATATCACATGTTAGTTTTTAATAATAAAGGAATAAGGTAAACAATCATTAACGTTGGCTTGCCTAGCGGGTTCAATGTTAGGCGCCATCAAGGTCCCGACGGTGGGAAATTCGGGTGGTGACAAGTTGGTATCAGAGCACTAGGTTTCTTAGGTCTCACAATTCACTGACAAGCTTATTAGAGTCTGACGGATCGGTACGGAGACGTCTGTACTTATCCCCCAGAAGCTACAGAGTTTAGGAATGACTTCACATTCATTCTTCTCTGTCGTGCGATTTCAATTCTCAATACTAATTAAATTTCTACTATATTCTCTCGCAGATGGCGAGACACGTGCTTCTTCATCCACTGATCAGCAACCCGAGTCTCAGTTGCAGCTCCTACGAGGTGTTGGGGACGAGGCCAAGGTCGTGCTAGAGGCTGAGGCAGGGGCAGATCTCGGCCTAGATCAGCAGCCCTAGTGGCAGAGCCGCAGGTAGAATTTTCTTGTGAGGTTCCTGCCCAAACAGTCCCGGTTGGGCCAGATCAGGTTCCCTAGGGGTTCATTGCTACCCCGGTACTCCAGGATGCTCTGGTCCGTCTAGTGGGCCTTATGGAGAGTGTCGTTCAGGCAGGTTTACTTCCTGCAACACCATCTATCTCTCAGGCTGGGGGAGGAGCCCAGACTCCCTCTACTCTCACTCCGGAGCAGATGACTCCTCAGTTTCAAACTCCAGCAGCTCAGACAGCTGGGGTAGTTCAGTCGGGTGTTGCGGTTCAAACTGGCGATGGAGCATTTATGTCTGCCGATGCTTTGTGGAGGTTGGAAAGGTTCACCAAGCTCTTCACTACTACTTATAGCGGTGCATCTTCAGAGGATCCCTAGGATTATTTGGATAGTTGTCACGAGGTTCTACGGAACATGGGATAGTGGAGACCAATGGGGTCGACTTTGCTGCTTTTCGTGTGTCAGGTTCCGCCAAGACTTGGTGGAGAGATTATTGTCGGGCTAGACCAGCTGGGTCACCGCCTTTGACTTGGGCCAATTCTCCGAGTTTTTTCTGGAGAAGTTTCTTCCTTTCACTGAGAGGGAGGATTATCGGAGGTAGTTTCAGCGTCTCCAGCAAGGTTCTATGACAGTCACTCAGTATGAGACCAGATTCATTACCTTAGCCCATCATGCTATTATGATACTTCCCACCGACTAAGAGAGGGTGAGGAGGTTTATTGAGGGACTAGCTCAGCCGATCAGACTGTAGATGGCTAGAGAGAAAGGGAGTGATATTTCCTTCCAGGATGCGGCCAATGTGGCCAGACGAGTTGAGATGATTCTACTACAGGGGAGTGGTCAGGGGTCTAACAACAAGCCCTGTAATTTTGGCAGATTCAGTGGTGCTTCATCTAGAGGAAGGGATTCTTTTGGTAGGGGCCATCCTCCTAGGCCGTTTCAGTCAGCACTTCAGGTTTCTCGCAGTGCTCTAGGTGGTCGTGGTTCTTATATGCAGTATTCTGATCAGTTGCAACTACAATGCACCACTAGCTCCTACCAGTGCACCGCCGCTCCAGAGTTTTCAGGGTGGTTACTCCTGTCGTCAGGGACAGTTTCAGAGCCAACAGTCTCATCAGCCGAGATCTTGTTATATTTGTGGGGGTCCGAGGCACATTGCTAGATTTTGCCCTTGAGCCTCGAGAAGTTCTCCGCATCAGGGTTCTCATGCTATAGTTCCTGCACCAGGTGCTCCACCACCCACTCAGCAGCCAGAGGTGGGGGCCGAGGTGTTAGAGGTGGAGGTCAGGAAGTTAGAGGTGGAGGCCAGGCTACTAGACGTATAAGTCAGCCAGCAGGAGGCCGTCCCAGGGATGTAGTTCAGATTGGTGGGCCCCAGCCCCGATGTTATTCTATTCCAGCCAGACCTGAGGCTGAGGCCTCCGATGCAGTTATCACAGGTATGGTTGCAGTCTGCAACAGGGATGCTTCAGTTCTATTTGATCCAGGGTCCACATATTCGTATGTATCATCTTATTTTGCTCCTTATTTGGTTATGCCTCGTGATTCTCTAAGTACTCCTGTATATGTGTCTACACCGGTGGGTGATTCCATTGTGGTAGATCGTGTCTACCGTTCGTGTGTAGTGGTTATTGGGGGTCTGGAGACTAGTGTAGATCTTCTACTCCTTGATATGGTAAATTTTGATGTCATTTTGGGGATGGATTGGTTGTCCCTGTATCATGCCATATTGGACTGTCATGCCATGACCGTGACCTTAGCATTGTCGGGGTTGCCTCGACTGGAGTGGAGAGGGACTCCTGGTCATTCTTCCAGCAGAGTTATCTCCTATATGAAGGCTCGGCGTTTGGTCGAGAAGGGGTGTTTAGCCTACTTAGCTTATGTTCGTGATTCCAGTGTTGAGGTTCCTTCTATGGATTCCGTGCCCGTTGTCCGTGAGTTTCTAGAGATGTTTCCTGCAGACCTGCCGGGTATGCCACCCGACAGGGATATTGACTTCTACATTGATTTGGCTCCGGGCACTCAATCCATTTCTTTTTCGCCATATCGTATGGCCCCGCCAGAGTTGAAGGAGTTGAAATAAAAGTTGCAAGATTTTCTTGATAAAGGCTTTATTAGGCCTAGTGTCTCGCCTTGGGGTGCGTTAGTGTTGTTTGTTAAGAAGAAGGATGAATCGATGAGGATGTGCATAGATTATCGGCAATTGAACAAGGTTACCATCAAGAACAAGTATCCATTACCGAGGATTGATGACTTGTTGGATCAGCTTCAGGGTGCCAAATTATTTTCGAAGATTGATTTGAGATCTGGCTACCATCAATTTAGGATTAGGGCATCTGATGTCCCTAAAACAACATTTTGTACTCGGTACAGGCATTATGAGTTCTTAGTGATGTCATTCGGATTGAAAAATGCCCCAGCAGCTTTCATGGACTTGATGAACCGAGTGTTCAGGCTTTATTTGGATTCCTTCGTGATTGTATTCATTGATGATATTCTGATTTATTCCCGCAGCCGGGAGGAGCATGAGCAGCACCTTCGAGTCGTTCTCTAGACTCTGAAGGACAGTCGTTTATAGGTTAAGGTTTCGAAATGTGAGTTTTGGTTGAGTTCAGTTGCATTCCTGGGTCATGTTGTATCAGCAGAGGGTATTCAGGTGGATCCCAAGAAGATTTAAGCAATCAAGGATTGGCCTAGACCCACATCAGCTATAGAGATCCAGAGTTTCTTGCGTTTGGCGGGCTATTACCGTCGGTTTGTGGAGGGTTTTTCATCTATTGCAGCCCTGATGACTAGGTTGACTCAGAATGGTACCCAGTTCAGGTGGTCAGAGGAGTGTGAGACAAGCTTTCAGAAGCTCAAGACAGATTTGACTACGGCGTCGATGTTGGTTTTGCCCACAAGTTCAGGGCCATATACTGTGCATTGTGATGCATCTTGGGTTGGACTTGGTGCAGTGTTGATGCAGGATGGTAAGGTTATAGCATATGCTTCACGTCAGTTGAAGATCCACGGGAAGAATTATCCAGTTCATGATTTGGAGTTAGCAGCCATTGTCCACGCGCTGAAGATTTGGAGGCATTATTTGTATGGCATGTCATGTGAGGTGTTCACAGATCACAAGAGTTTGCAATATTTGTTCAAGCAGAATTGAATTTGAGGCAGGAGATGGTTGGAGCTATTGAAAGACTATGACATCACCATCTTATATCATCTGAGAAAGGCCAATGTGGTGGCCGATGCTTTGAGTAGGAAGTAAGCTAGTATCGGTAGCCTTGCATATATTTCGGTCGGGGAGACACCGCTTGCTTTGTATGTTCATGCTTTAGCCAATCGGTTCATGAGATTGGATGTTTCCGAGCCCGACCGTGTTCTAACTTATACAGTTTCTCGTTCTTCATTATTTGATAGTATTCAAGATCGGCAGTGTGATGATCCTCATTTGTGTGTCCTCAAGGACACGGTGAGGCACGGTGGTGCCAAGCAAGTTACAGTTGGTGATGATGGAGTTTTACGGATGCAAGGTCGTATTTGTGTGCACAATGTGGATGGACTTCGTGAGTTGATATTAGAAGAGGCCCATAGTTCCCGGTACTCCATTCATATGGGCGCCGCAAAGATGTATCAGGATTTGCGGCAGCATTATTGGTGGAGGAGGATGACGAAAGATATTGTTGCATATGTAGCTCGGTGTTTGAATTGTCAGCAAGTAAAGTACGCGCATCAGAGACCTGGTGGATTGATGCAGCATATTGAGATTCCTGAGTGGAAGTGGGAGAGAATCACCATGGATTTCGTTGTTGGACTCCCGCAAACTCAGAGGAAGTTTGATGCAGTATGTGTCATTGTGGATAAGCTGACCAAGTCAGCGCATTTCATTCTTGTGGCAGTTTCCTATTCTTCGGAGAGATGGGCAGAGATCTACATTAAGGAGATTGTTCGTCTCCATGGTGTGCCCGTTTATATTATTTCTGATCGAGGTACGCAGTTTACCTCATATTTCTGGAGGGCAGTTCAGCGTGAGTTGGGCACGCGAGTTGAGTTGAGCACAGTGTTTCATCCCCAGACGGACGGACAGTCCGAGCGTACTATTCATATTTTGGAGGATATGATAAGAGCCCGTGTCATTAACTTTGGAGGTTCTTGGGATCAGTTCTTGCCATTAGCTGGGTTTTCCTACAACAACAGCTATCAGTCGAGCATTCAGATGGCTCCCTATAAGGCATTATATGGTAGGCGGTGTCGGTCACCAGTTGGGTGGTTTGAGCCGGGAGAGGCTCGGTTGTTGGGTACAGACTTAGTGCAGGATGCCTTTGATAAGGTTAAGATCATTCAGGATAGACTTCGTACGACTCAGTCCGGATGGAAGAGTTATGTCGACCGCAAAGTTCGTGCATTCATGGCCGAAGAACGGGTGTTGCTTCGGGTGTCTCCTATGAAGGGTGTGATGAGATTTGGGAAGAAGGGAAAGCTAAGACTTAGGTACATCGGTCCTTTTGAGATCCTTGATATAGTGGGAGAGGTGGCTTACAGACTTGCGTTGCCACCGAATTTATCAGTTGTGCATCCGGTGTTTCATGTGTCTATGCTTCGGAAGTATCACGGCGATCCATCCCATGTGTTAGACTTTAGCAGTGTCCAGTTGTACAAGGATTTGACCTATGAGGAGGAGCCAATAGCCATACTAGGCCAGCTGGTTTGTCAGTTGAGATCGAAGAGTTATTCTTCGGTTCGTGTTCAGTGGAGAGGTCAGCCTGCCGAGGCAGCTATTTGGAAGTCCGAGTCCGATATGCAGAGCTGATATCCCCATCTTTTCCTCGATTCAGTTACTTTTCTATGTCCGTTCGAGGACGAATGTTTGTTTTAGAGGTGGAGAATGTGAAGACCCAAAAGTTCATCTCTTGTTTTATAAGTCAAAACTGTGTTTCGAGGCCCTGAAAATCTCCTTTTGTCTCACCTCGTTTTGTGTGCGCAGTCCGGGCGTATATGTGAAAAGCTTTTATATGAAAAACTGAGAAAAATACTAAATTTTCCTTTAAAATTAAATTTAAGTTGACTTCGGTCAACATTTTGGGTAAACGGACCCGGACCCGTGATTTGACGGTCCCAGAAGGTCCGTAAGAAAATATGGGACTTGGTCGTATGCCCGGAATTGAATTTCGAGGTCCCAAGCCCGAGAAATGAATTTTTGAAAGAAATTGTTTTACTGAAAATATAAGAGTTTTTGGAAATTTGGCTATTTTTGAAATTGATGGTATCAGGCCCTTATTTTGGTTACGTAGTCCGGTACAGGTTTAATATTATATTTGAGTTGTGCCGGTAAAATTTGGTAAGAAACGGAGGTCATTTGACGTGATTCGGACTCGTGGTTGTGAAATTTGAAACTTTGAAATTTTTAAAATTTTTCTTTGATTTCTATGCTGAATTCATTGTCTAAGATGTTATTTTGGCGATTTGATCGCACGAGTAAGTCTGTAGGATGGTTCCAGGGTTGTGTGCATGTTTGGTATGGAGCCCCGAGGGCTCGGGTGAGTTTCAGGTAGGTTTCGGGGTGTTTAAACTTGGAAAATTACTGATGGTGCACCAGTTCTGGTGTGCCCGCACCAGTGAGCCTAGGGCCGCAGGTGCGGACCTTCAGCCGCAAGCGCGATCCCGCCCAGCCCCTCTTATTTCCGCGGCTGCGGACCAGCTTCCGTTGAAGCGAAAATACCTCCGCAGGTGTGTCCCTCAGTGGTCTGGCCCATTTCCGCCGGTGCAACCCATTTTCCGCACCTACGCAAGAGGTGCGACCCAAGCACCGCAGGTGCAAGGGTCGAGCAGTGAAGTTTTTAAAACAGAGCTCCAGCCGTTTTCTTTTCAATTCTCACAAAAATAGAGGACTTAGGGCGATTTTCTCAAGAGGTTTTCTTCCCAAATCATATGTAAGTGCCCCTTAACTAATTTCTTTCAACTTTCTAATGTTTTCATCAATTATCATCAAGAATTCTAGGGTTTTAAGGGTAGAAAACTGGAGATTTGGGTAGAGTTAGGGCTTTTGTAAAATCAGAATTTAGACCTCGTTTTGGGGTCGGATTCCGAAACTAATTACATATTTAGGATCGTGGGTGAATGGGTGATCGGGTTTTGATCTGAACCTCGTATTTTGACCAAGCGGGCCCAGGGTTGATTTTTACTTTTTGGAAAGAATGATAGGAAACTCATATTTAGGCATTGGGGTTGAATTATTTAGAATTTTTTGATATTATCAAGCTAATTATGTCTAGATACAATTGAATTGGGGGCGAATAGTAAAGGGAAAGCGGTAATTGAGGCTTGAGTTTGGTCGTGGAATTCGAGGTAAGTGTTTGGCTTAACCTTAGCTTGAGGGAATAGGTGTAGTGTCCTAATTGCTATGTGTTAGTATCATGTCCAACGTATAGGTGAGGTGACGAGTACCTATACGTCGGTGTCAAGCATGCCTGAATATTATGACTTATGTGATTTTTCGTTGAGTATTACCTGAGTTTCATTTTATAGTTATCCATGTAGGTGAAAATTCCTTGATATTGATCATTGTTGAGTATTGGTTCCAGTTGAGAATTTTTATGTGAAGTCATGTACTACGTGAGATTGGTTATAGTTGTTTCCCTTGCCGGGATGGTATTGATCCTATTGTTGGCTCCCTTGTCGGGACGTTATGGCTTTATTGTTGTTGTTTTATATTGTTGATTTTCCTTGCCGGATTGCTGTCATTATTTTGTTTGGGTGAGGAAGAGTGTAAAGCACGAAGGGTGATGTCGTGTATGATTTATTGTGAGGATGAGAGTAAAAGCACGAAGGGTGATTCCGTGCCATATTATGAAATTAAAAACACGACGGGTGATGTCGTGTCATTTCTATTGATTTATTGTGAGGCTGAGAGTAAAAGCACGAAGGGTGATACCGTGCATTTCTATTTATTGCTTGGTGAGGATGAGAGTAAAAACACGAAGGGTAATGTCGTGCACTTGTTGTTGTGTTACCATGTCTGTTGTTTAAATTGATATCTAATTGTTGATGGATTTAAAAAGTGTTAGACTTTGTTTTATTTCGCACTTTTACTTTCACTGATTTTGTATATCATTTGTTAGTTGTTAATAATAAAGGAATAAGGTAAACAATCATTAACGTTGGCTTGCCTAGGGGGTTCAATGTTAGGCACCATCACGGTCCCCGCGGTGAGAAATTCGGATCGTGACATTGGGATGCTATGAAACACGGTTGAAGTATAGCATCATCCCTAGGGGATCAGGAAAAGCACTTCAGATGTTTCCCGATGAGATGTGAGCCCTAGTGACAATGTATTACGTATGAGGTTTCAAGTTATCAGTGGTAGATTATAGATCAACATTGAGGGGAATCAACAATGGATGGATAAAAGTTACAAAGTATGAGATCAGATTAGGTTGTTATTCTTAAGATGAACAGTAATGAGGAAGCATTAAAGGACTTAGATTTATACATATAGGATAAATAGCGAGAGAGTAACCTGGAGTTAGGTAGCAGACCTCAGTAATAATAAACTGAAGTAAGTGTTATGGTATAACATGACCTACCTAGTTGTAGAAAAGCCATAAGTTTAGATAATGGAGGCTATGAAACAAGATATATTAATACTCGTAAGTTCGACAAAGTATCGAGTGAAGAACTTCAGTACACCTATAGATGCCCAGAGGGACAACTTGTTGTAATACTGCATACGTTCACAAAGTGAGGCCTAGAGAATGGCTAAAAGATGGAGGAAAATGAGAGAAGATAGCATAGACACAGATACAAGGACAGAGTCATGCATGCTACATGACAGAAGGTAGAAACAGTTACAAGATTGGAAGACTTCCAACCACAGGTTGTGGTGTGAGAAAGAGGACTAAAGGGGAGGGGGGATGCCCTAGCCTTTGAATTTATTCACAGAAAAGTTGCCTAAATAACAAGGACAATATTAAAGTATTCTCATGAGCTATAGGCTATGAGACCGATAAGCACATCAGTCAACATTCGATGACGAATGTTTCTAAAAGGGGAAGGATGTTACATCCCGTACTTTTGTACGTTGGATTTGTCGTAAGATAATTGACAAAAGTTCAAGAACAAGATTATTTTTGAGCTTATAAGTATTTAGCTACTTATAACAAGTGATAAGTAAAGTCGTGAAGGTAAGAGGGTAAACGAGTTGAAGAAAATGAGGATGGTCGAAGTTTGACATTTTAGGATAAAATACGGTCCAAGCCATAATACCCCATATTTATGTACTAGAGCTATACCACATGACCATGATAGTAAGGTATATGAAGTATATTAGTATTTAAGTGAATTTAGATCAAGGAATTAATTATGTGTATAATTGACTAAATGAGAAATTATAGTGGAAGACAAATAAAAGTGAATTATTGAATAATTGTGTAGTGGATAACATTCCACATGTCACATGGTGGCAGCAACATTAGTGACTAATCTACACCCATAAGTGGTGGCAGCAACATTGGCGGGAAGTTGTTGGAGTAACTTGAGTAGCCATTGATATGTGTCTTGAAGGAAAGAAAAGATTAGAGAAGTGTGGTTGATAATCATAGCCGATCTTTCCACTCGTTGTATCATTGTTTAGGTTATAAAACTTATTATAAGAATTTCTAGTTGTATTGTGGTATTACCTCCCCTATGGAAGGCTTGAGGGAATAAGAACAAGGGAAATACTATCCATTTCATTGCAGGATAGGCTATCTCCCGTTATGTGATTAAGAGAATTGTTCATATGGTTGATAATAGTAGTATTCTTGTTATCGTATAAATCGTGAAGTGGATTCAAGTTGAGCTCTTGAGCCAGTTGGTTAAGACCATGTATGTTAAGGCTATCCCCTTTTTCCTTTTGGCATGATCCATATGGTACAAACGAAATGAGCGAACACACAACTTTCACAAATGACACTATTCTTAGAAGTACTAGGGCTTCCTATGTTCTTGATTCCCCATGTGTCCTATTATTATATCATCCATTCATAGGTCTCAGAAAATACGTAAGTTGATAAAGTTTATTTCATAATATTAATCGAAGACATAATGATCTTATGACGTTCCGAGAGATCCTACCGACTTACTTCATTATTCATTGCATTCATTTATACATGTACAATGACCCATGACCAGATGACGTTATATACGTGTATATTATATGTATATGGGATATGGGAAAGGTTATGGCGTTATATATACACCACCACGTGATCGGCTGGTATACGTTGATGATTTCGCCCACACTGGCTAAGATGACATGATGGGATGCCCTTAGAGGCTGTATTATGTTACGTACACATATACCTATGCATCATATAACATTTGTACGCATATGCATGACATTATAAATATAAAATGATTCACACAACTATTCAGACTTACATCTTGAGTCTTTTACTCCATGTTTCTCTCATATCTTTTAATTACTGATTTTCATTCCTTACATACTCGATACATTATTTGTAATGACGTTCCTTTTTCCTGGGGATGCTGCGTTTCATGCCCGCATGTCCTGATAAATAGGTTGATAGTCTTCCAAGTAGGCTATCAGCTCATCGGAAGGTGTTGGTGCACTCCATTTGCTATGGAGTTGCCTATTTGGTCAGTATGATTTGGACATGTATTGATTGGTATGGCGAGGCCCTGTCCCGACTTTTGTGACATTTATGTACTCTTAGAGGCTTGTAGACAAATGTCATGTATATGGATACTTGTATGACCTTGTCGGCCTATATTTTGAGTATACAAATGATCATATCGACCTTATAGGCCCGTATGTCATATGTTTAAGTCGGTATATCATGTTGGGTCGTCCTATATCGAGTATTTTCTCATATTTTATTCTAATTATCTAACGGCAACTTTTCCTTCTCATTTACCTATGATAGTATGATACGAAAGATACGTTATATTGGTACTCGGTTGATTAAGGTATCGGGTGCCAGTCGCAGCTTATCAGTTTGGGTCGTGACATAACCTCTCCGATATTCGGGCTACCTTGAGAGTATTCTCTCCGGTATTTGGGCGGGGATTAGTGTCCATCCCCTCACACCCTACGATTGTCTTCTCCATGCATGTATTATCTCGTTAAACAAGAACGCATCCTTCTTGTTTGACCTACAAAAATCCAAAAAGGATAACACCAAAAAAGAAGGCAGCAAAAAAAATACAAGTACAAGAAAGATAGTTACCTGCCAAAACGTGTCAGATTCGAAAATTGAGTTCAAAGTATTGCCTGGAATAATCTGGAATAATTCAGGCCATGATTTATGGTAAGAATGAAGCTCTTTGAGTCTAATCTCTATCAATTAAAATGGTTTTCAATTCCGACATTCCAACATTGAGATACAAAGGTTTTGATGAAGCTGCGTTAATCTAAAACCGTTGGCTTGTTCAAATGTAAAGCCAACTTCAAAAATTCATCTAGAACGATCCTTAAAGTGTTTAATTTTGAATTTAAGATATGTTGTAGATACTGAACTATATTTTCTGAGAAATCAAATGGTTTGTGATTCCGAGGTTACTACATCAAGATATACATTTTTTTGTAAAGTAGCACAAATCTGAAACTGTTGGCTTGTTCGAATGTAAAAGCGACCAAACAATCATCTAGAATGATCCTGAAAGTGTTTAATTCTGAATTTCGGATATGTTGTAGATATCAGACTCTAATTTCTGAAAAATCAAACGGTTTGTGATTCCGAAATTCCTACACCAAGATATAGAACTTTTGGTAAAATCAGACACATATAGAAATATCAGCATGAGCGAAATTAAGGATAACTTCTAAAACTCATCTAGGATGATCCGCGAGGAGTCTAATTTTGAATTTCGGATAAGTTATAGAAATAAAAGTCTAGCTTCTATAGAATCAGAAAGACTGTGATTTGGGCTTTTCTACAGCAAGATATTAATTTTATACCACAAGATGTGGTAACTTATCGAATATTCACTCGAGAAATTTGCAAACACTGTAATTGATGCTTAAAGAATTAAGAGCCTACGGTTTATATAGATAGTGAAAGATAGCATCAAACGACTTATTCATCAATGTGGGATAGCTGCAATAGCCATTTGGAGTTGGACAAACTATTATCCATGTAATATCTACCGTAACTTTTAACTTCTAGTAGGATTTGTAAGAGTTCAAGTAGAATACCAAAGGATTGTCCTATGTGCATTGGGAGGCTTATCTTTGTCAATGTTACACAATTGATCAAAGAAAGTTAACACTAAGATTTACAGTGAGTCAGTCACGTAAAATTTCACAGAAAGCTCACTTTTTTTTTAAGTTCCATTCTTCTTAAAGCTACAAGTACATGTGAGGAGGTCAACTGAGTATAGAAGTCAATCCAGTAAAATGTAACAATTGCTTTTTATATACTTCAAGTGTCGTCTTCAAAGCTCGACAAGTCTACACCTCGACAAGTCTTGAAGTAGGGGCATTTGTAGGTGTATTAATTTTATTAAAATTAAATTCATAAAATAATTTGGACTATATTTTAAATTCAAAATATATTGGTCCAAATAAATATTATGGGCTAATATAATTGAATTAATTATATAAATTCAATATATGTGGATTCAATAAATAAGTCTTAATCCATTGTTTTGCCCATTTAGTTGGGCTAAAGTGATGAGCCCACTTCATTAAGCCCAAGATGTCATCTTCGTAGAGGCTCAGTTTGGTGTCACGTGTCAAATGACGTGGCACGCCAAGTCAAATAGAAGAGCCAATGGGATCATGCCACGTGCCAAGATAACAAGGCATGCCAAGTCAATTTAAAAGGTCAATGAAATCACGTCACGTGTGCAAGTGACATGTTTTGGCCAATCAAATGTGGCCTTGTCACACTTCAATTTGATTGGCCGGAAAATGTTTGTTCTTATCATAATTCTTCCCTCCCACAATTATAAATATGGGTCTTCATAGCTCAGAAAAGATACCAGAAGTTATAACACGAAGTAAGAGAGAGCTCGTGCATCAAACGCCGCAAATTTCTCCATAAGTTTCAAGCTTCAAGCAATCAAGTTTAACTTCAAGAATACAAGTTCAAGCTCAAGAACGAAGAACAAATCAACATTCAAGGAGTACGAGTTCAAATTAAAGTTCGTGCAAGTTGAATTCAAGATCATCGTTCGTGACAAAAGAATATAGATTCAAGATCAAGCTCAAAGGCCTTTGAATTTATTTACTATTGAAAAGAAGAATCAGAGGATTCATAGAGATTACACACTCATATTATTTAAAATCAAATACTATGATTGTTGAATATTTTTCAATCTCGATTTTATTTTCTTGACGCAATTTATTATCTACAACCATATTAGAGAAAGGATCCAATATATTATTTTCTTATTATACAAATAAAATTATTTTTCAAGTTTAAGAAAATCTTAGTATAATATTACGACTCAAATTTGGCAAAAGCACTAACTTATATGAGTAGCACAATTCTTAGATAAACTAAAATGATCCCATAAACATTAAGAAAGGGGGAGATGACGATATATAGTAACTGTAAAAATAATAATCGAAAAAATATATAAAATTTGTATTTTTTTATATATACATACATTTTGCATGTTATATACAAAAATTATACAAATTTTATATATTTTTTTGACTAGCTGATGTAAATAGTTTTCGGTGTGAGCTAAAAATGATAGTACTCCAAAAAGAAGTGAGGAAAAAAGTACAACATTACTCTATTAAGTCTGGTAGTCTAAAGTAGTGCGAATGTTGAAGCTAATAAAGCAGTGGTTGAAGCCAAAGATAAGGACATCTTTAATTAACGGGTGCTTGATATTTTGTTGTTTACAAGACAAGAAATGTAGAGTATTAAGTTTGACCGTACCCCTGAAACATCAGAACGTGAAACAACATATCTCGAGCATATGTTGCGACCTATGTTATCCAAGAGAACAACTAGTTAGTGGGATACTACAATACAGTTGCCAATTACTTCATTTGAGAACCCAAACGTCTACTATGAACCGTACAAATAGAAAAGAGAGTGTAAAATTAAAAGAGTGCTTCATATTTTAAACTTTTGGACTTCAATTTCAAGCAAGAATTAATCAATAGTTACCGAGCTTTCTCTTCTTGTAAACCAAAGCCTTTTACCCTTTGTTACTAAGATTAACAAAACTAATTAGTTTTAATGGGCTCTATTTTCATTAAATACGTAGATGCATTTCAATAATCAGAGAATGAGTCTCTTTTCTTTTCAAGATTGATTTGTAGGATATTGCTATAGTCCCATCCTGGCTCCTAAACTTTCAATCTAACATATATATATAGCTCAAAAATTCTATGGTAAATTTATGACTCTTTTTCTCGAGCAATAGTTTTGAGTGGTGAACTAACTAATTAAACCGGTAAAACGTAACCTAAAAAGAACCACTTATGTAAATCTGTCGTCTGCTATTGCACAATGATATCAATTCAAAGGAAGGCAGTTCTAAAATTTTGTGCAGTTAATACCTGTATCTTGGCCTATAATCCGGACAATTACACAACAGAAAGCTAATAACAAAAAGAAACAACTAAAAAAAATAAAGACTACCAACCTAACCAACCAAAAGAAAAAGAAATATAAATAAAACTCAGAAAGTTTGTTTTCTAAAGTTTTCTGTTCTAGTTTCCTGCTAAAATCTTGAAGAGTTCTTCTTCCTTCTACGGCTATCTGCTCCATCGTAAAACCTGTTCTTGGACCCAATTACATCACTGCAAAAGAAAAAATATCCATAAACTAGCAGTAATAGAGTGTTTTGGAAGGTGTGGTGGGGTAAGTGAAGGTAAGTGCAAACAAATAGTAGATGAAATAACACATTATTATGTACGTACATGTGAACCTATTTGTCTGGACACGAACTTTGACAAAAAGAAAGATAAATTTTTTGAACTTACGATGTAAAATGAGTCACATATATTTTGTGTGATTATACAAATAAATTATTTTCAAATATGGAAGGGATCATTCTTTTTTACACGACTAAAAAGTAAACTGAAACGGAGGGAGTAGAATTATATATATGATGCAACGAAAATTTTATCTGGCGAATAATTCTTTTTAAATTAATCCGTCTTGTGGTGGCAGGGGATTTAGCACGTATAGACCCCTACCTTGTAGAAATTAATTACTGAAAACATAACACTAACAAGTCCGCCAATTTTCGACGGCATACCTCTTGTTCTATCTCTTTATTTTCTTGTTTATTTCAGATTTTGCACAGACTACATTATATTGATGGTTTATAAAACAAATATTTCTATGTAAAATAAAATAGTCAAAAGTTGTATATTCTTATTCTTATAGAGGTAGCTCAAAAGTACGAATAATACAAATGCATCTGAATTTCTGTAGAGTATCCAAAGACCGAATAGGGCACCACCCGTGACTTAGTACATGCATTCACATGAAAACAGACAGCACGAGGGGCAATTGCTGAACAATGGGAGAGGGACAAGACATGTAAACAACAAAGGAATATAATTATGTGAGAGAGATTCTGAATATTTACTTGCACCCTTTCTTATCTTATAAAATTGCATGATAGTGTATTACTCTCCACTCTCCACTATATATACCCATAAAGTCTTATTTGACTGAATTTTAGAAAGAAGCATAGTATATAAAAGATAAAAAATAAAAGATGATACCAATAACACTATAACTGTATAAACTTATGTATTTCGGAATGGATTAAAGATAAATTACTTTGACCAATAAGAAAGTCAAACTAGAGAATTCTTTCTGAACATATATAGAGAGGTTTTAACTCTTTAATAGGGTAGAATTTCTATTAAGCTTACTAGTAATATGCTTATGGATGTAAGTAGTAACAAAGTGGTAATAGATCAACAAAACTTTCGCACTAAAAACATGTTTTTACAAACAATATCTAATGTTTGAATTTTACAAACAATATCTCACGTTTGAAAAAAGTTCACGAAGCGCATTTTTGTGATTATGTCACAAAATGTTTAATTTCATGTGTTCGCTGTAAATTATATTTGGACCTAAGTTATATATACAGACGACCATTGGTGAAACTAGAATTTTTTTCAAAGGTGTTCAAATTGGAAAGAAGTAAAAAAAATCTTCGGAAAAGGGTGTTCAATATATGTTATATACCTCTAAAACCTAATATATTTACCTATATACGAGTGTAATTTTTCGACGAAGGATGGTCAATTGACCACCATTTAAGACATGTAGCTTCGGCCCCGCAGACGACAATGTAAAAGTTCTTTTACATTATCGGTGAATTTTAACATGTGATAGTAAATCAATTCCTTCTGCCCCAATATATATGACGGGTGTCGAATTTCGAGAGTCAAACTTCTTAATTGTGATTGTGAATTCAGACATAAATTTTTTAAGTTTTTTGAAATAAAATTTATATATTTGAAAACTACATAAAAAGTACTATAAGTCACAATAATAATAAAAAATCAAAATATCGAAAAAGCATATGAAAAAATAGCAGTAAGAAAACCTGTTTAACTCTCGAAATCCGAACTCTTCCGCTCGTTTATCAAATTACCAATTATACTTATTAAAAAATTTACCAAATATCTTATTAAGTGGTAAGTTGATAAACGAGAGGCCGGGTTCGGATTTCAATATAATAAGGTGGAGTAGTAATTAAGTAATTTTAATCCACAAAATACGAAGGCAAAGGGCAATTATTGAGAAAAAAACAATAGATTGCAGCCAAAGGAGAAACAACAGACATACACATTGACATTCAGACAGGCATATCACAATCAACGGAAAGAAAAATTCTTTTTAAATAATAAAAAAAAGAACACATTTACCTGTACTTTTTTGTGCATGACTCCTTCTTCCCTAACTTTTAAATTTTGAACGTCACTGAAAATTTCCAGCACCTCCAAAAGACTGATGATGGCTTTGCGGTGGCGGCACAGCTTTTGAATCCAATGTGCTCATCTGCTGCTGATCTCTGTGGCTGCTTCCAAATCCTCCACTCATGCTCCTTACTATTTCCCCAACTCCAAGAAAATCCCTTGTCAACCTATTAGCTTGCTCACTGCCCATTTCCATTGAAAAATTATTAATCATTTGCTTCTTCTGTGGTGGCTGCCGCTGCTGCTGCTGCAGCTCAAAGTTACTCCCGTAGTCGTTCTGTTGGTTTTGATCATTACTACCATAAGCATTTACAACTAGGTCATGAAGATGATTCTCGCTTAAAGGGTCGCCATAAACAACGCTGCCAAAGTTGACAGGTGGCGGCGGATGAATATCGGATTTGGTGGCGCTAGAGGATGAACCAAAGGCTTTGAGCAAGGAGGCACTGCTGTTGTTCATGTTGTTGTTGCTTGTTGTGGAACCCATTTGAGCTGCTTTCTGGAGGAGTGCGGTGGCAGACATTGGGGGCGCAGGTGAAGCAGTACTGTTATTATTGAGGTGGTTACCATAAATAGAAGGGATTGAGGAACTTATGTGATGATCAGTACCAAGAAGGCTACCAGCTGAGAACATGTTGGATGAATTATTCGACCCGTCACCACTGCTGTTACTGAACTGATGACTCGGAAGCAATAGACCACCTCCTGCTGAAATATTGCTATTTCCATGGTTTCCAACATTTTCACTATTGTTGTTGCTATTCTGAAAGAAATTGAGGTTGAACATACTAGCCACAGAAGGGGAACTGTTATTATTTCCATTGTTGTGAAGATCAGGAAGTTGCATTAAGCCATGGATTGACGTCTTATTTGCCGCGTAATCTTGATGATTTGATTGATCAGCTGGAAGAAAGAAGGACGTCGAAGGACGGAAAGCTGAGCCAATGGATGTTCCCATGAGGTTGTTGTGATCGAATTGGCCACTAGTCTTGATGTTGCTACTGCTGCTGCCAAAATGCAGTATATCGGTGGAGTTATTAGAAGAATGGTGTTGATGATCTGAAATTTGGGAACCCATTTTTGAGAGGCCTAAACTCATGTTATTGTTACTTCCATATAAATGACTCCCAATGCTGCTCAAGCTTGGTGGATTTCTCGCACTTTCTTGTGCCAATGCATCACAAAAGGCTCTGTGGGTGATGAAACTATCACGCCTGCATTAAACTTGATAATATTTATGAGAAAAAAATTACCTAAAAGATCATTACAGGTAATTATGCATAATAAAGGTAGAAAGAAAAAATGAATATTATTTCCAAAATTAACTTTATTGTGTAGGTGAAGTGGGATGGCAAAAATTTAAATGTAGAAGAAGAAAAAGATGAAGACCGTTAAGTTAAAATTCTGAAAAAACAAGAATTATGTGGTGCTTACCAAGATTGTCACATAAAATTACAACGAAATGTCATTCTCATAATCAAAACCGAGATTAAAAGTACTAGACTCTTGTGAAAAGATTATATTAATCAAGTAGTAGAAACTTCTGAGATAAATGATTACCATAGAATTTAACAAATGTCAACAATAACATGGATTTGAAAATGAGTTGAATTTTGTACCGTGGTCCCATCCCCGAGATAATGACAATTAAGAATCAAAGTAAATTATCTAATTCAAATACGAGAAAATTCCAATAACGGAGTGACAATGAAATTTAAAAAAAAAAAAAAGGATTTGGTATTCATTATGATCGATCTCCCATTTCGTAGAATACATTACTAGTATTGACTCCCTACAAAATGCAACAAAAGGAAAAGTTGGATATAAGATATTTTAATAAAATTAATGAATCAAGAGATAATCATATGCATAGATTTTAATCTTTATTAAACCAAATGGCTAGAGAGGATAAATCCATGCGCCATTAAATATGAAAGTAAAAAGAAGGGAGTAGTACTATAGACCCAGTGTTTTTGAATAAATTTTTAGCTATATAAGGATATTAATACCACAGATTTGACACAGCAATTCCATCAAATGTAGTAGTGATTATGAATGAGAAAAAAATCGAGATAATTGAGAGGAGTATAAGGGGGTCCAAAAACATTATCATGAAAAGGGGTGGCTGAAAGAATTCAGAGCTGAACGCATCTATCCAACACACAAGAAAACAAAACAAACAAAAAAAATGTAAGGGGGGACACTACCATTTTTACATGGCATAGCAACACGTGAATAAGAAGAAACGATAGCAGTAACGGCAAAAGGACGATGGTTCCTAGGAAAGAGACTCTCAGAAGACAAAGATAGAGAAGAAAATTTTAATTTTTTTGAAACTTGTATTATCATAGTAGATAGATGATTTCACTTGTGGAAACAGACACGTAAATTTTCTTCTGCTAGCTAATTAGCCGTTTCGTCATCAACTGATAGTAAAAGATCCAAAGACAAAAACAAAACCTACCAGAAAACAGACAAAAAGAAAAAGAAAAGAAGAAAATTGAGTCTAAAAGGAATCTGTAACTGTTGGAAAAGCTGGAGAAAACTTTTTCCATCATTTCTAGCTCCTCTTTCACCTGGGGAATCTAAAAGCCCTAAAATCAAAGAAGATGCCAACCATTTCACTTGAATAAACCATTAATAAAAAAAAGGGTGTCCATAATTCTGACAGCTTAAACTTTTAGATATGAATTAGAGTATGTACAAACCTTGAGAAAAGGGTGCCACAATCACATTTGTATTCGCGAGTACCACAGGTTTTAGTATGAGCTTTCCAATCAGACTGGACAGCATACTTTTTGGAACATTTTTCGCACTTATATTTCTTCTCACCATGTTTTCTGGAGTAATGTTTCTTAATACCAGTGAGATCGCCAAGGGCTCGAGAAGGGTCATGGTGAACACATGTGGGCTCAGGGCACAAATAAACTTTGCGCTTCACTTCTTTTGTACTCTTTTGCTTTAGCTTCCAAGGCAAATTATGTCCTCTTCTGTGTAGCTGTAGGTTTTGTTCCCTTTGAAAACCTTTGTTGCATACCTCACATACGAACCTGTTTGTTGCCATTAGGGTCTTGGGTGATAGTGCTATTATCTCTGCATCTGGATCTGACAAGGAAATAAATAAATTACATGGTTTTGTTAGAAATTAAGTGGAAACATATAATGATTTTATTCACAGAATTACATTCAAAAGTGAAGCTGGTCTTTTTTCCCTTTCAAAACTAACTAGGGTTTTCCTTGTAAAGTTGAATTTACATGAAATCACCTTTTCTTTTTTTATTTTTGGATGCATAAAGGAGAATTCAAGCTCTTTTTTTTCTATTTTTTTTAAATAAAACTGTTATAAGGTACTTGCTTGGTGTGCCAGGCTGATTTCTTCTCTTCTTTTGTGGTGCTTGCTGTTGTTGTGGTTGCTGCTGAATGAGAAGTTCTTGTTGTTGTTGTTGTTTCATCTGTTGGTTTTGTTCTTCTTCTCTCATTGCAAGAAACACAGCTGATGAAGTCCCTGCAGCCATCTTTCTTTTGGGCTAAATTCTTGAGCTATTAGTAGAATTCACCCCAACAGAAAATTAAACGTACAAAAGGAAAATAGATTAGGAAAGGATTGAATTCAAGAAGCTTTTGTCACAAACCTTATATGGAAAACCCTCTCAAAACACAAGGTGGTGCTGAATTAATTTGAGATAATAAAATAAAAGAGTGAGTGAGTGAGTAAGAGGAAGAGGATTATCATCCCATGGTGAGCTATTTGGTGCCCCTTTTCTTTTTTCCTCTACTTCTAATGTAACCCTTTGCTATAAATGAAATTTTCTAAAAAGATGCTCCTGAGGTTCTTCTATGTGTTTCTAGGTGTCATGTATATACACAAACACATATCTATACCATTTTTCCTTTTCCTTTTTTTTTCTCTTTTTTCAGTTTCTTCTCTCTATCACTATTTTTCTTTTCATTTTTCTCCTTTTATACTAATAATGCAAATATGAAAATATAATATAATTATCAAAAGAGGGAATGAAAACTTTGAAAAAGTACTTTTGTTTACGATTATGCGGAAATTATAATACAGGAATTGTTTATATGGTATATAACAATGTAAAAATTATTGTATGGGGAATATAACGCAAAAACTTTAGCGACGAATAATAATGCAAAAATTATCATGTTGGAATTGCCTAATTTAGTGAGATTCTGGCCGTTAGATATTCTTATTCATAGATTGCTATTACACGTAGTAATCTGATCTCAAGTTCTATCCCGTAAATATCATAATATAGATTTCTATACAAGTTATAACGGTATTAATAATATATTATTTGATGTTTAATAGTAAACTTTTCATTTATTAACTTATCCGAAGTTTAATGCCGAAAAACAAAACAATACATTATTCATACGAGAATTTTATATCGAAAACCAAATATTATATACTCCGAGTAATATCACATTTCATCCGCAGATTAATTTTCTTATACTTCAAATCAAATGATTCATTAGAGAATAAACTTTTTGAGAAGTCTTAAAGGAGAACTTTGTGAAATTTAGTAACATATTATAAATTGCATGCACAAATATTCATTACAACTACAACTAACTTAAGGATAGATACTAGTCTAGAAGTTGAGCAACATTTGTTTTGATTTACAACAATTTTCTCATCCATTTTCTCAAAAAAAGAGAGAGGAGGCAGAGGGCAGAATCGTGATTTGAAATTTATGAATTCGAAAATTTTACTCCTTATAAGTTATTGAGGTAATTTGTATATTGTCACGATCCGGCCAACTTCGAAATTGTGATGGCGCCTAATATTGCACTTGCTAGGCAAGCCAACATTAGAGGATTCTTTAAGCCAATTTAGTTAATTTCAATAACAGAAACAATTAAGCGAAATAGAAGCTAAAACTGAAATGCGGAATAACATAAAGCCCATAATATCTGATAAAATTCGGATCTGGAGTCACAACTCACGAGCTTCTAAGATTTGCTACAAACAGAGTCTGAAAGGAATACAACTGTTCTGAATGAAAGAAACAGTAAAATAGGGAAAATAGAAAGGGACTCCAAGGTCTGCGGACGCCAGCAAATCTACCTTGAGTCTCCAACAAGCAAGTCCAAACTGCTAACCTCGCGATCAGTTAGGGCCAGTACCAAAATCTGCATAAGAAGTGCAGAGTGTAATATGAGTACAACCGACCCCATGTACCAGTAAGTGTCGAGCCAAACCTCGACGAAGTAGTGATGAGGATATTACAAGACACCCACATAATAAACTTGTGCAGATAACAATATATGTACACGATTACAACAAATAACATCTAAAGATGTACTATTGGGAGGGGGCATGCTAAAGGGGGAACACGATACGAGAGATATAACATAAATGATAACCAGAACAGTCAATATGTCTTTAACCAGTGAAAACAATTAAACACAATAAAGAAAATTGCACGGCATCACCCTTCGTGCTTTTACCCTCAACCTCACAATGAAACAATGATATTGTACGGCATCACCCTTCGTGCTTTTACTCTCACACTCAATATAAATCAACAGATACGGCACGACATCACACGTTGTGCTTTAACACTCACAATATGGCACATCATCACCCTTCGTG
The DNA here is from genome assembly GCA_005239495.1 of Nicotiana undulata. Classification (NCBI taxonomy): domain Eukaryota; kingdom Viridiplantae; phylum Streptophyta; class Magnoliopsida; order Solanales; family Solanaceae; genus Nicotiana; species Nicotiana undulata. The sequence continues at coordinate 11,776 of ML299673.1, read as the reverse complement.
CATTAACACTCACAATATGGCACGACATCAGCCTTCGTGTTTTAACACTCACCCTTACCACATAACAATGAACAAGTAATAACATGGAGAGAGGATCAACAAGAATAAGCCTTACTTCAACATTGGTTCCACCATACCAATCTCAACTTTGGAATCAATACTCAATTATCACAAAACCCATAAATACGGTAAGAACTATCAATTTAGCAAATAACTAGTCTAAGCATGGATAACATGATCAAAGTAAGAAATAATTACAAGGAACAAGTCCCACCCACATGCTTTAACCCGACAACAACGTATAAGTACTTGTCGCCTCACATAACGTTGTACCAAATATCTAAACATGTAGCAAATAGACAAACAAGTCTTAATCCCTCAAGTCAAGGTTAACCACGACACTTATCTCGCTCCAAAGGTCCACTCAAAGCTCAGTCACAACTTTGCCTTTCAAACAAGCATCTGAACCAATAAAATCTAGCAAATTACCAACCAAACAATTCAAATTAAGCCTTAGGAACTACCCATAATTGCAAAGGATTCAATTTAGGTCATTATTGAAAAAGTCAACCCCCGGGCCCGCTTGGTCCAATCCAAAAATTCGGACCAAAACCCGATTACCCATTCACCCCCCGAGCTCGGTTATGTAATTTGTTTTAGAATCCGACCTCAATTGAGGTCTAAATCCCCATTTTATGAAAATTCCTAATTCTACCCAAAACTCCCAATTTTCACCATGAAAACACAAAATTTTAGATTGAAATCTTATGAAATGCAATGAAAGATTGAAATAAACTAGTTTAGAATCACTTACCAATGATTTGGTAAGAAGAGTTTTTTGAAAAAATCGCCTCTAAGGTTTCTAAGTTTGAAAATTTGAGAGAATGAACGAAAATCCCGTTTTCTCAGCTATTTGGTCAGTTGCAGATGTCGCATTTGCAACCTGGGGTTCGCAAATGCGGACCCCGCAAATGCGAAGTCCTTCCCATCTCTGCTTTCATCGTGAATGCGAACTGGCCTGATCGCAAATGCGAAGTAACTCCCCCTAGTCCCATCGCAAAAGCGAAGACCTGGTCGCAATTGCGCAACTAGGTCTCTTCGCAAATGTGAAGATTATGGTCGCAAATGCGAAACTGACACGTTTGTTGCCATATCGCAAATGCGAGGTCTGAGACCTGCACTAGAAATGAAGAACACTAGATGAGTTTTTCTAAGTCCAAACCACTTTGTAGCCTATCCGAAACTCACTCGAGCCCTCAGGGCTCTAAACCAACTATGCAGACAAGTATAAAAATATCATACGAACTTGCTCGCGCGATCAAATCGCCAAAATAACACCTAGAACTACGGATTGAGCATCAAATCGAAGGAAATTTTGAAGAAAACTCATAAACTTCTAATTTCACAACCGGGCGTCCGAATCACGCCAAACCAACGCCGTTTCTCACCAAATTTGACAGACAAGTCATAAATGTAGTATTGGACCTATACCGTATTCCGAAACCAAAATACTGGCCCGATTTCCAAAATCAAACATTGGTCAAACATTCAAAGTCATTAAGCCTTTAACTTTCATATTTCAACAAAGTGCGATAACTCGAGTTAGGGACTTACAAATCCGATCCCGGGCAGAGACACAAGTCCCAAATCACAATACAGACCCACCCAGACCGTCAAAATACGAATCCGGGTCTGTTTGCTCAAAACGTTGACGGAAGTCAACTCAAATAGATTTTAAGGCAAAATTTTTAATATTTTCTCAAATTTTTTACATAAAAGTTTTCCGAAAAAAGCACCCCGATGGCGCACTCAAATCGAAGAAGGCTAAAATGAGATAATTAACGCTTCAAAGCGCAAAATTAGGTTCTAAAACGTCAGATGACCTATCGGGTCATCACATATATATATATATATATATACTTAATAAATTATTAAGATAAATACAAAGTTTTGAAGAAAGCTATTGAGTGCGATTGAATCTGTAAACTGTATTCTATCTCCGCCCCTTGAAGAGGGGGTAGAATAAGAGAAGAGGAAGGTGATGGTGCTGTCGACGGAGCCCACACCCCGTAACGTGTCCATATGCGGCGTCGGATTGGGTCCACTTTGCCTCTCTTTCTCTCATTTCGTATCCTTCTAATCACTCCCAGCCAAAACCGTTCCTTCGTCACCTTTCCTTGGCTGTCACTGTGAAGGAAATTATAATATCTTTTCTTTACATGTATTTTTGTAGCTAATAGTCAAAATAAATATTCCAAATGCATATTATATGTGAAGTCCTTGTCCATTTTCATTTTCCACTTCGTGTCATAGGCACACATGAGAGTTTTGGGCGAAGGCAGGATTTGAACCCAACACATTATTTATTATTGGTGTTTGGATTCTAAATTTAATTATATACATATTTATAATTTTTTAATATGAACACTACTTAATTCTGCTAAACCCGCATGATATATGCTACCTCCGTCCCTGTTTTTATTATGTTCTTGTGGGGAGCCTGTTTGGTCAAGGTCGACCATTGTTGTCAATTTTCTCTTCTTTTTTGGTTTTTTCAACAAGAATTGTTTTCAGAGGAGTATATATATATATATATATATATATATATATATATAAGTACCTTTATGCTCGATGATTAGTGGGAGAGGAAAAAGTAAATAAAAAATTCTTCTTGGGATAGAAATCCTCAATTTAATGTAGGGTGGAGTTGTAATAAATTCGATTACTTCATTAATTGTTACTACTACTACTACACAGAGTTTAGTAGGAAAATTAAAAATAGACACCCGTGTTCAGACAGATTTAGTTCACGGTCCTTGAGTTTCACGAGTTTTCATTTAAACACCTTTCACTTGGTCTGAGCCGATGAGTCCCGACATTGTACACACATCATATCCACATTATCACCGGTGCAAGTTTTGTAAAATGATGAGCAAATGCACCAATCTAAATTAATTTAGGTGTCTGGAAGATAAAAATCTGTGAAGTTGAGAATTACAAACAATAATTTATACAAGTACTAGTGTCCATTAGCCTATTAAGTCTTCACAATATATACATTGGCTTAATTAATCAGCATAGAAGTTATAAATCTAAATCATATGCATAAGATGTCTTTCATGTACCAATTATCCGACAAAATAATCCTTTTAATCTGGCTGTGGATATACGATCGAGTAACTCAGTTAGAGAGATGACAAATTCTTTGATCAATAACAACGTAACACTAGTATAAATATTATGCACCAAATCGGAGAGATATACAAAATTTTTGAAACAGCAAAATTATTAACCTGTAAGAGATATAGAAGTCGAAAGCTTCAATTCTTCACACCACAATTGTTTTACTGTAGTGAGCACACTTTTCATTTAAAAAGAAAATTTTCTTGCATTTTAACACTAAAATTACATAATCCCTACGATTTTTAATTACACTATGTGTAAGTAGCTTCTTGTTAGTATAAATATTAGATACAACGAGAATAAACTATGTATAATAGCAATTAATGTCCAAATAGATTCAACATGCAATTAAAATAAATAAAAAATAAGCGTAGTTATATTGATGTAATAGTTGATTGTAAATATGTTGGACATCTTTTAAACCTGCAGACATCAACACTTTGATTAGTTAAAGTAGTGATATAACATTTGTAATATTAGAGAATATATTATATGAGCTAATAACATGTTATGTTGTTATATCTTACCTACTAGTATCTCTTTATAGATGATGTTGTGCAACATATAGTTGCCTATGTGAAAAATTGCAGCAACTACAGGCCAACGTGGAGATTGTTTGATCCTACGCTTTATTTATTGTCATTGAAAAATATAAACATACTAATAATTATTTACTAATGAATTTAAAAGTATATTCTTCATCTTCTGAAAGCAAAAGTCGAATTCTTGATCTATTATTATATTATTATGTACTATTGCATAATTAAGCAGAAGGATTCAAAATCCTTAGTAACATGATTGGTGCATTTTTTTTAATAGTAACCAGTTTACTAGAAAACTTATTTGTACATAATCACGCATATATATATAAAAAATATTATAGAAAATAACTCTTATAAAAAAGACTTCAAATAACTAATAGTGCAAATCCTAATGGAATATCATTAATTAGTGTCCTATTGGAGCATGCAAAATTTACAAAATGTTATAGCATGAGACTATGTCACGAGAACCATACTCACTGCATATACAAAATATGCACAAGCTTACCTAGACAACATCTTTCTAAAGCATTATGTTTGAAATCCTTGAGGTAAGATATGGACAAAAAGAAAAATCAACGAAAAAAAATCCCATCAATTCTAAAACTAAAAGAAAACGGGATCTTTACATAAATAATCGGGCCTATTCATTCTTTACCTTTTCTAGTCATACACATAGATTATACATTATTATACACATATAATACATAAATTATGCATATATTATACTTCAACCAGCTATTTTTAGTTTAAATTATTGGATGGGCAGTTATTTAGGTTAATTCTTCAAACCTAAATGGAAGTACACGATAATTTAAAACTATCAAGCACAAAATAAAATATCTTAAATTAATCAAATATTCAAGTGACATGAGTTAGAATGCCTAACCAATTTTATATGATGAATGCGATGATCCAAACAACCAGTACAACATTCATGTGAGTCAGTTTTAATCCAAAGATCGTATATGAGATATTGTAAACAAAAATTACAACTGACATACTTTTAATATGAAGTTGTTTATTAATAATGCACGAACTACCATAATTATATAACTTTAAGAATATAGCATAAGATAAAAAATTTACCTCAAATCACAATCAAATTTACATATGTGTATATCGATGCTGGAAACATCTCATGATAAAAAATGTACGATAGTGACTTCTTTTAAACTAATACTAATTAAATTCTAAACCTACACAAAAGAGACAATAGAAATTGCATCCAAAACAAACACAAAAGAGATAAGGAAAAAAGACATACCTTAATTATAAAAGAAAAAATCTAAGGAATCCTAAAACTAAAGGAAACCAAAACCAACGAAAAAATTCAAGAATCCTAAAACTAAAGGAGACAAAAATCAAAGAGAAAAAGACCCGTAAGGCAAGAATGTCAAACAATGTAAATCTAAAGAATTCTAAACCTAAAAGGAAGCACACTTTAGTTTTTACTTTTGCTCAAAAATAATAATTAATAATTACAATTACAAATATATCCAACATGTAATGCACTTAAGAAAGGTAAAAAAGGCGATCAATATTTCGATAGGGTCTTCGTGTTTTTAATATAGTATAAATAGATATTGATATAGATATAGATTTGAAATTTTTATAGAACACCTAATTTAGTTCCAAAACTAAAAACTGTTTCAATTTTATAAATAGGAAAGAAAGTTTCGATGTTAATTAATCTGTAAATTACGTAGTAAATTTTGGAACAATCCATCACATAAAATAATAAGACATTCCCCAATGTCGGATTAGACTGGGTCTACTGAAGTTCCCAGTCCCACCCCCTCACATATCCCAAAGTAACAACCTAAAAAATAATTGAGAGCGATGATTATTCGAAATACTTAAATATTTCAAACTATAACATTGTGATTTGTACTTTTTAGTAGTTTCCTAATATATATGCTTATTTGGAAAAATTAAAAATTAATTCTCGTAAGAAATTAAGAGCGACAGTCACGTATACTTCAGTTTAGGAGTAAGAAAAAATTGAAGAGAATCTCCAAGTATATACATTATATATATATTAATGCTGGGAGAGTCACATCAAAGGAATAAAAGGGAAAGAATGTTATATGAAGAAAAAGTGGGTATCACAATCATAGACGACCCACGGGAAGACCTAATCCAACACTAGGAATAAACAAGCAATCACTCATTATCCTTAAGACACATAAATAAGTAATACTCCTATAAAGTTACCAAAAGTTTGCAAGAAAATAGGTTGAATTTCTAATGTAAGGACAACCAAATCCTCCTCATGCATATAAGGTCAAGACAACCAAGAACATTAGAGAATCAATGGTTTGGTAATGTACTTTCTTTGCCTCTTTTTTTTTTATTAACTTTTTCGTTTCATACTAGTTTTTATTTTGTTTTAATTGTTTGAATATTTTGTTTCAAGGTAAGGCACAAACATTAGAATCAATAAATTTTACAACCACCCAGGATTGTAGCGGAGCGAATACAATCCCTCAACCTCAGAGGTTTCAATTCGACTCCTAGGAATACAAAGATTTTGGTATGACGTGTGAATGATGATTAGTCTGACCCGAATGCTGATATCGGACACCGAACGAAAAATCAAGAAAAAGAAAAGAATTAATTCTCTTGTTCCCCTCTTATGTGTGTACGAGTAAAATCGGGGACAAAATTTCCCCCGATTCCCCAATAAGAAAATAAGAGGGAAGCACGGTTCGACGGGACTATAAGCAAGGCCGAAGGACCCCTTGTATCGGAATCCGGGAGGAGTGTGTATACGGCTAAAATCGGGGAGTCCGATTTTGAGACCACTGTGGCACTCCACGCCCGGCCTCAAGAAGCTCGGGGCAGAGTTTGAAGTTTGACCCCGAGGTGCATCCCTCGAGGGGGCATATCGAAGGTTCACTGTGTTCAACCTCGGGTCAGTACAAATAGATGACCATCATGGAAAGACGGAAAATTCCTAAGGACACGTGATTAGAGCTGACCAAGTCTGCGAGAATAGTACGAGTCCGTACTAAGCCAGTATACAGCTGTACCAATAGCATTACCTTGTCATAATTATATATGTACTATGTTGGGATTCCCCCCTTCTATATAAAGAGGACCCTTGTCATTTTGTAACACACATGGATATTCAATACAATACAACATTCTTTGCTTTTCTTGCTTAAACGTGCTCAACAATTGTTCCACATATTTATTGCTTTCCATTTATTGTGTTCATTAATTATTCTTCATTTATTGCTCATTATTCACTGTTAAAGGCTATCCCGAGGTTCCAATATCACTGTTCCTTCATCGACAACTTACTATTAAGCGCTATATTCTGACCTCGAGGTTTGATTCCAGCCAGTTCGAGGCCCTGCCTTGTGGTAGCGTTGGTTTGCATATCTTATTCTCTTTACTCACACTTAACATCTATTGCCTATCAACTAGTATTGAAATAAATCACATATTTTTAGAACCACAAAATCAAATATAATTGTTAATACCATTTTCAAGGTAAACAGTTTGGCGCCCACCTTGGGGATAAAAATAATAGTGGCTGTTTTAGTGCTGGTTTTCTGAAAACACAAGTTATTTTTTACACTTTGTCTTGTCCAAGAATCTTTGATTTCAGGTCATGAAATGTCTAACTCAGTAAATGCACACGAAAACAACGGGCCTGAGGATTATGGTGAAAACGATGCAACTTCTTCAGGCGCCGGTGTACCACTGCAAAATCCTGGGGTGGCACCAGCACAAATCCCTGTCGATGTGGGCTCACGCAACGCTCAACATGTCGATGTAAGCTCTCATATAGATGGAAGTGTGCGCAGAGGAGACCAACATGAAGCGCAGAGGACTCCAGCTCAGGAGGAAAGAGAAGTTAGACTTCATGTCAGTTTTGAGATGTTACAAGCACAGCAAGTGGCTATTGCTCAGCTGCAAAGTCAACAAAAGACTCCAAGCATAGCAGCACCGAAAACGGCTTCTCGAGTCGAGAAGGCATCGAAAAGATCGAGTAACAATAGGTCAGCAGCAGACCCTGCCATAATGAAGATGCTCGAGGACCTCACAAAGAGGATTGAATCAGGAGAAAAGAAGATAGAAGCTAACGACAAAAAAGTGGAGACTTATAATTCGAGGGTCGATCAGATCCCGGGCGTAGATTCAAAGAAGTTCATGCAGAAACCATTTCCATCGAGTGCGTCCCTAAAGCCCATTCCGAAGAAGTTCAGAATTCCCAATATCCTGAAATATAACGGGACCACGGACCCCAATGAGCACATCACTGCTTATACTTGTGCTGTAAAAGGGAATGACCTAAAGGACGACAAGATTGAATTCGTCTTGTTGAAATTATTTGGAGAAATGCTGACGAAGGGGGCCATGATGTGGTATCATAACCTACCCCCAAACTCAATGGATTCATTTGCCATGTTAGCAGACTCTTTTGTGAAGGCACATGTCGGTGCCATCAAGGTTGCTACAAGGAAGTCCGACGTCTTCAAAATCAAACAAAGGGAGAACGAGATGCTAAGGGAATTTGTATCTCACTTTCAGATGGAGAGAATGGAATTACCACCGGTCTCGGATGACTGGACAGTACAGGCCTTCACTCGGGGCTTGCATGAACGAACCTCGATTGCTTCGAAGCAACTAAAGCAAAATTTGATCGAGTATCCCGTCGTAACTTGGGTGGACATGCACAACATGTATCAATCAAAGATCAGGGTCGAGGACGACCAATTAGGAGCTCCGTCGGGATCTGTATATCCTAGCAGGTTGTTAGCAAAGGAGTCGAGGTCTGCAGAAAGGGAGTCAAGATCAAACAAGGAAAGATACCAACCATATGTAGAAGATCGAAGAAATGCCCCGAGGCATAATATACCTCGTAGCGATCGAAGGACAGATTAGGGTCAAGGTCCCCGGGGACTCGTGAGAAAATCCGGGTTCGATAGGCATACTGGGCCGGTAGAGGCGCCCTGATTATCTGAGTACAACTTCAACATCGATGCCTCAGATATCGTATCGGCCATCGGTAAGATCAAAGATACCAGGTGGCCAAAACTCATACTATCAGATCCTTCGCAAAGGAACCCTAACTTAGTATGCAAATATCATGGCACTCGCAGTCACAGGACCGAGGATTGTAGACAGCTTCGAGAAGAGGTAGCCTAAGTGATCAGTGAAGTGAACCTTCGATATTGCCTCAGCGACCGAGCTAAGAACCAGTTTTGGGAAATAGAGGCGAACACGAAGAACGAATCAGAAGAGCCTCAGCACATCATCCACATGATTATTGGAGGAGCCGACATCCCGCAGGGACCCGTCGTCAAGAGAACAAAAATATCCATCACCAGGGAAAAACGAACTCGGAGCTACATACTAGAGGATTTCTTTTCTTTTAAATAAATTTCAAATTGAATGTGTGCTCGTAGATCCAGGTAGCTCGGCCAACATAACCAGGTCGAGGGTGGTGGAGAGGCTCGGACTGCCCGACCAAATCATACCCGCCTCTCGAGTCCTCAATGGATTCAACATGGCGAGAGAGAAAACGAAAGGGGAGATTATCCTCCCAGTCAACGTGGCCGGTACAATCCAAGATGCCAAATTTCATGTCATCGAAGGCGACATGAGATACAGTTCCCTACTTGGAAGGCTGTGGATACACAGTATGAGGGCGGTGACATAAATCCTTCATCAAATGATGAAGTTTCCAATGAAGGACGGAGTAAAAACAGTGTACGGGGAGCAGCACGCAGCAAGAGAGATGTTCACGGTGCACGACGTGGCACCATCATCGATGCCTTCTACATCGAAGGATCCAAAATACAAGAAAATAGCCAAGTAGAAACCACAACCAACATTCTTGACTGCACCCGAATGAGTGAATAAAGGACCGTGCCGCGTCCTCGAAGCAAGCAATTGAAACATATTGAGGCTCAAACGCTATCATTGCTAAGGTACAACCCTCTCCCTTTTCATTTATATTTTATACTAAAGTATTGCAGGTGTTCGACTGAGAGGAATCGATACACCCTCCGGCTCGAAGACCTTGGGTTTTAAAGCATGCGTTGCGCTCTTTTTCCCTTAGATCGGATTTTATTCAAAAACGGGTTTTATCGATGAGGTTTTTAGTGAGGAAACATCTATATGCTACCTAAGGAAAACTCATCAAGTATTCAAGGCTTCTCTTCGATCAACCTCAAATACTGGGGGGCATCACCTTAGGAGGTTACTTTCTAAAAAAAATCAAGTTATGCCAAAGAGGGCTCCGATAGGAGAATATTGTATCGGGCCAGACGGTCAAATGAACCGTGTCTGCGTAGAATAGTCGAGCTCAAAATGGTAAACATGTACGCTTATATCAAATAATCGAAGAAGCATATTTTCTTATAAAAAATGCTTTGTGCTCCAAAGAAGTTCACTACTTTCACGCAAAACGGTTCAAGGGCCAAAAATTCTCGAAAACTCGGGGACTGTCATCGACAGTCAGCTCAGCGAGCCATCAAAAACTCGAATACATAAGACCTAAATGAGGTAACCTCTAGTTCGTAAGCCCTTAATGAGGCAACTTCAAGCCCATAAGCCCTCAATGAGGCAACCTTGAGCCCGTAAGCCCTCAATGAGGTGACTCCGAACCCATAAGCCCTCAATGAGGCAACAATGAATCTGTAAGACCTCAACGAGGCATGCTCGAATTTATAAGACCTCCAAAAGGAATAACCCTGATATTAAGGTCAAGGCTATATATTCGAACTTGTAAGACTGATGTGTGGTTATAATTCATGATTTAACGCATTATGTGCCTTACATTTTATGTGCTTTAATGGTAAAATACACCTCGTTTGAGCATAATGGATTCTATTTCATCTGTAGGTGAATTGGAGATGGAAGCCGAGCTAAATGGATGCATAAACGTCGAAAATGCGCTCAAGAATCAAAAGGAGTGACCCTGGCCTTAGCCAGGCTTTTTCCACCTAAAGTCAGGCTGACCCTGGCCTTAGCCAAGCGTTACTCATGTAAAGCCAGGTGTAACTTGGCATTTTCCAGGCATTACTCATGTAAAGCCAAGTGTAACCTGGCGTTTTCTATGTAAAGCCAGGTCCAAGATCATGCCCAATCCGAGTTTTAAAGGGTTTAACTGTTTCCCGGTTTGACTAGAAGTATCCTACACGTTTAGGGCTTGTCCCAAAACATATAAATAGACCCAAAAACATAACTTTGAAGGAATTTTGTCATTGGAGACAAGAGGAGATCGTGGAACACTACTCAAAAGATCAAAATATTGATTTTTACATCCTTTATTCCTTACTCTGTAATTTAGTTATGCAAGTTATTTTGGATTTGATTACTACTGTTACACCCCATGTTTTTGTACGTGAGAGTATATCGTAAGTCAATTGATGTAAGCTCAGAAATAAGATTCTATTTGATGGAATATAAAGTAAGTTAATCATGTTACATTGGAGGTTACAAATATTTAAGATCATGAATAACGAGTACCAAGAGGGTTGGAAAGCTTAGAAGCTAAACCAATTGAAGAAAATAAGTTTCGTCGAAAGTCGACGAGTTTGGAATGTTATAACATGTACCTTAGGGTGAGACTATGGTTAATTACATGATAAGGAGGTTATTCTATGAGTTAATGTTTATCGTATGATAGTTGTGTTCTACGTTTTGAAGTCAAGCAAGTGGTGGAACAAAAGTTGGCAAAGGTCTTCACAAGTTACACCCATAATGTGCTTAACATTAGGTCAAATGTAACTGACATTTTCACCAGATATACTTGGAAATAGGGGATTATCTACCTACCAAACTTAATATCTATGAGTCTAATTTCCAACGCATTAAACCGTTCATCGATACAACATAGGAGTAGAGAGATATTTGCCATTTCGCGAGACTGCGCAGACATCATAAGTGACAAGTAGGTGGATCACTAGAGCTTTTCGATCAATACATTTCATGTATTATATGAGGTCCTATTGGGACATATTATATACCAAGTTGAAGGTCTTGGAATTTAGTTTCCAACGCTCTTAACCGTTCGTTCATACGACATC
>ML299670.1:566-12110 GCA_005239495.1 Nicotiana undulata | reverse complement strand
GGCGTTCGTGGATCCCGAGGCTTCTCTCCTTTATCGTTTCATTGTCTTTCTTATTATTTCCAAGACAGTGTAGTATTTGCATTTCCAGACTTGTATTTAGTATTCCAGTAGTTAGCCCGTGAGATTGTGACACCCCGATTTTGGGATTGTTCGTTGTAGATGTCTTATCATTTCATTTTTGAGCTTTTCTAAGATATTGTCATTATTTCTCTGCTGTGAAACAATTGAAGGGATTTGGAAGGCCCGGTAAAGTTTGAGAGTTACTAATGTGGGAAGTTTTACGTTATTTAAGTTTGTCATGTCTTTATTCTTCGCATTCTTAAAGTTTTCGTTATCTTTATTAAGAAAGTGCTTACAGGATTTTTGTTGGGAATTTGTTGAAAGTCACGAATTATCGTTTTTTTCAGTTTTAAATGATTTAAAAATTGCTATTACAAGTTATACGTTGGCTGGCCTAGCGGGTTCAACGTTAGGCGCAGTCACGGCCCAAAGGGTGGGAATTTGGGGCGTGATAACACTATGCGAACGCGGCCTCTTGGTCGCGAACGCGAAGGCCTGAGGAGCTAAAGCTCCACGAACGCAGGCCCTCGAGAGCGAACGCGAAGGCCACTGGCCCATTACCTATCGCGAACGCGATGAAGGCCTGCCCAGTCATATTTAAACACTGTTAAACACAGACAAAACCCTTTATTTCACTATTTTTCGAACTACCAAGCCGTAAGGACGATGTTCTTCACAAAAGTTCATCCCCAAAGTGTAGGTAATCAATTCTAAACTCTACTTTTTCAATTACCCAATATTTTCCATCACTTTTAAAGCAAAAATCAAGGATTTTCATGGTAAACTTTGAGGGTTTTGGTAGAATTAGGAAAATTTATAAAAATCAAATCTTTACCTTGAATTGAGGTCGTATTTCAAAACTAATTGCACATTCGGGCTCAGGGATGAATGGGTAAACATAATTTGGTCTGAATCCCGAGTTTGGACCAAGCGGGCCCGGGGTCGAGTTTTATCTTTTTTCGAGAAAACATAGGAAAAATTATAATTTTCAGTAAAGTTAGTTTCTTTAGCATTAATTAAAGATATTAAGTTAATTATGATTAGATTCTCGAGTGTATTGGAGGTGAATTCAAAAAGAAAAGTTATAATTGAGTTGTGAGTGGCCTTCGAATTTGAGGTAAGTGCTTGGTTTAAGCTTTACTTGAGGGAATAGGAATCCCCAACCTAAATGCTATGCGAATTTCATGTGTGTGGTGTATATGTGAGGTGACGAGTATCTATGCACCACCAAATTACCCGTTTAGCATGATCCCTTCCCCATCCCCAATTATTTGATTCCTGATTTACTTGTTTGCATGATTTCTATGCCTCCATGTCTACTTGTTTTCATCAACCTGTTGTGAAGTATTGTTTATGAAATTTAGAAGTGTTAGTTGTTATCCTGGATCAATTATGATATATGAAAGGTTGAGCTGGTTGACAATGTTCTACAAAATCTATAAATTTTGGTTGGTTTCATTGTGAAATGATAGTTGATGAGGTTTATGAGTAATACGACTTTCTAATTACACTTGTTGAGAAAAAAAAATTATTATTATTATGAAAGGCAGTGGCCTGAATTGTGAAATCTTTATAAATGAAAGTAATATGATTGTCTGGTAGGAGCGGGTTGCACGCCGCAACAAGGAGTAATAAGGGTGGACAGGTGGGATCGTGTTGCACGCCGCAACAGGAGGAATAAGGGTGATATTAATATAGGGAGAAGGAATAAGGGATGACAGGCGAGACCGGGTTGCGCGCCGCAACAAGGAGAAATAAGGGAGAACATATATGATTTATTGATTATTTACTTATTTTAAACCCAAGGGACGGAAAACTTTCTATTTTACTCTATTGTTTCTCATATTTGGCACCTACGATTATTTTAAAGATGAAATTTGGAAATTGGAAACTTACGTAAGAATTGGTTATAGCTGAAATATGGAAAAATGGCTGAGTTGTTTTATTAATTGTTCAGTTTATTGTTCTGCTTAGTTAGAAGTATTTTTCTTGCTCTATTTTTCACGGGTTATGTTATAAATGCCCCCACCGTAGCCTCTTCACTACTTCGTCGAGGTTAGGCTGGGCACTTACTCAGTACATGGGATCGTTTGTACTGATACTACACTCTGCACTCTTTTGTGTAGATCCAGGCACCGACTAGAGTTAGAGACATTAGTAGCGGCGATTCATCATTCGGAGACACGAGGTAGATCTGCTGGCGTCCGCAGAATTCCTGGAGTCTTCTCTTAATTTCATGGAGACTGTTTTATTTTGCTCGAAACAGATATATTATTTCTTTCAGCTAATTATTTGTAGTATTCTTAGTAGTTCGTGAATTGTGACACCAGACTCTGGGGTAGTCTTAGAGTTATATATATATTTTGTTCGTGGTTCGATTATTCATTCGTTTATTATTTTATTCATGAGATTATTCGTTGAAATTTATTAGACTTAGTTTATTTAAAATTATATTATTGTGTCTAAATAAATACTCAAAGGAAAATGGCTAAACATGTTCTAACATTGGCTTGCCTAGCAAGTGTGGTGTTAGGCGCCATCACGATCCCGAGTGTTGGGAATTTGGGTCGTGACAAAAGTATATTTTGAATTGATCAAACACATATTATTTTCAAATACTCTCAAATAAATTAAAACAAAAATTTTCATAATAAAAATATTCTTACAAAATAATTATATTTACCAAACTATCTCTCATTAGTTTATTCCATATATCTCTCAAATATAAATAAAATTCTCTTCTCATATTCCCTATTTTAGTTTAACTATATATTAATTGATTAAAAATCTATATATATCTCTATAATTAACATAATTAAGGTCTTACATATAAAGTATTTAGAACTTTTTCTCTATTTAAATAATAATTATTGTAAAATGTATTTTAATACTTTCCCCCATAATTTCACACTGAAAAGGAACACAATATGTTTCCAAAAGCACTTCTCTGAAATACTATTATGATAAAAGTACTTTAACAATAAACATGTTTTAGAAGTCAAGGATGGACCGCTATTGATTATTGAAGCTTGGAGCAATTGTATGTAGTGAAATTTATTGAAGCAAAAGTGTTAGTGAAATGCCTGGCCTGAATTGTGAAAGTTTTTGATGAATAAACAAAATTGATGTGATAAGGGGGTTGCGATAAGAGGTTGTGATAAGGGTGGATAATTGATTGTATATTGTGAATAAGTGGGATAGGGTTTCACGCCGCAACAAGACAATGATAAGGGAGAATATGCATGTTTTACTGTTTATAAAATAAAGGTTGGAACACTAATTATTTTATTGTCATTATTTCATACTATGCTTTTACTATTATTTTAAAGTGAAACTTGTTTTGTTTACAATTTGTCGAGACATAAATATTATGAAAGGCTTTGACTTGAAAGGCTGTGATAAGGTTGTGATAAGGGTGGATAATTGATCGTGATACGGGTGAATAAATTGATATGATATGTCTGGTAAGATTGGGTTGCACGCCGCAACAAGGAGCAATAAGGGAGGACAATTATATTTTTAATGATTTTCAAAGAAAAACCAAGATTTGAAAACTACCATTTTATATTACTATTTTTAATATTTTGGTACTACTTTTATTTAAAGTTAAAGTTTGGAAACTTGGAAATCATTCGAGAGGTTGTTATAGTTGAGGCCTGGAAAAGGCGGCTGAGTTATTTTATTGTTGTTGCAGTACTTAATTATTTGTTTAGATTTCGTTCTTGCTTTATATTTATTATCTCAGTTATATTTTTCTTGTTCGTGTAGAATTATTTTATTGCGTTATTGTATATATTATTGTCACATGTTATATGTTGTTAATGCCCCGTCATAGCCTCGTCACTACTTCATCGAGGTTAGGCTCGACACTTACTCAGTACATGGGGTCGGTTGTACTGATACTACAATCTGCACTCTTTTGTGCAGATCCAGGTATCGACCAGCAATAGAGATATTTAGAGCGGCTATTCATTTATTCGGAGACACGAGGTATATCTGCTGGATTTCGCAGATCCCGAGAGTCTTCTCCTATTTTTATAAAACNAAATGGATAATCAAAGGTAAATAGTTAATCGAACTCTAACATTGGCTTGCCTAGCAAGTGTGGTGTTAGGCGCCATCGCGATCCCTAAGGTTGGGAATTTGGGTCGTGACAAGATTATTCGTTGGAATTTATTAGACTTAATTTATTTTAAATTATATTATTGTGTCTAAGTAAATACTCAAAGAAAAGTATGGTGTTAGGCGCCATCACGATCCCTAAGGTTGGGAATTTGGGTCGTGAGAAAAGTGTATTTTTGGATTGATCAAACACATATTATTTATCAAATACTCTCAAATAAATTAAAACAAAAATATTTATAATAAAAATATTCTTAAAATATAATTATATTTACCAAAGTATCTCTCATTAGTTTATTCCATATATCTCTCAAATATAAATAAAATTCTCTTCTCCTATTCCCTATTTTAGTTTAACTATATATTAATTGATTAAAAATCTAATATACATCTCTATAATAAACATAATTAAGGTCTTACATAAAAATTATTTAGAACTTTTTCTCTATTTAAATAATAATTATTGTAAAATGGATTTTAATACTTTTCCCCTATAATTTGACACTGAAAAGGAACACAATATGTTTATCAAATACTCTCAAATAAATTTATCAAACATAAAATGTTTTCTCGAAAAGCACTTCTTGAAATACTATTATGATAAAAGTACTTTAACAATAAGCATGTTTTAGAAGTCAAGGATGGACCGCTATTGATTATTGAAGCTTGGAGCAATTGTATATAGTTATAGCCAGGGTGACCACCGAAATCTAATATAGCAATGAACAAGTGGATTAGGGTTTTTGAAATTTCAATTAGTTCATTCATACATACACGCAATAGCATTATAATCCACTTTCATCACAAGTGGATTGGAGGTTTTGAAATTTCAGCCAATGATATTTACTATAAATTGGTTATGCACACACCTTAATTGAGCAACACAAGTTTTTACTGCAATAACTATCACATATCAAAAAACAATTGCTATGGCTTCAGCAAAAATTTTCTTGATTTTCCTTTTGGCTGCATTAATCGCAAGCCCCGTTGCAGTAGCCCAGCTTGTTTCAACACAAATAGGTGGGGTTGTGTTTTGCAGCGTTAATGGCAATTTAGATGTCATCAACGGACTCGCCACCCAAGTTTTCCCTAGTAAGTTTTTTATTTTGTACGTAGACACACACACATATATTTATATATTTATGGAGATATAGATATACCAAAAGGGAACTCACCCTAATAGACTATAAAGTCGTAAGTGAAACTTTCTTAAAATGTAGGAAAAAGATTTGAAGTCTAAGAGAATAATAATGCATCTATTATTAACAAATGGTGAGGACGGTACAAATACTTAGTAACTTGAGCCGAATGAATCCTACACTCGCGGTCAATAAGCTGCATATGGATCCATGATTATATAATTATTAATCATTCATCACACTCATAACAAGTTTATGTTGAACTGTGCGATCATTTCATCTAAAAGTCCAAATGGTGTGAGACAATATCTTTTTATTTACATAATTAATTATATCTTCAACATATCCCCTAAAATGCGTCTAATTGCGTAAATCATATTAATATCATTTAACTTTGCAGATGCATCCGTGCAATTGCAGTGTGGAGCAGGAAATGTGGTATCAAGTACAACAACAAATGGATCGGGAGTGTTTTCCTTGGTGTTGAATCCTCTTGTAAATACTTTGCCATTGCTACTGTCAAACTGCAGTCTAGTGGTTGCAACTCCACTCTCAACATGTAACGCCACCTTACCAGCTGAAGGGCTTTTGCGGTCACCTTTGCAGCTAGTAAATACCATTATTGGAAGTATCGGCCTTCGTCCTAGTGTGAATTTAGGTCCTACTGGTTTTCTGCTTAATTTATAGTGAACGAGGTGGCCCAGATGTTCGCCTTACATGCTAGTGCTTAATTAGCACTACTATGCATAAGCTAGTTAATTAACCTTCTTTGCCAGCTGCTTACTGCATAAATAAGGACTGTTGTTTCCACTAGTGAATAAAGTGCAAATAATGTTTGCAAGTCTAATATTGGAGCCATCTAATCGTATCGCTTGTGTGTTTATTTTGTTTATTGCTTTTTCTTGTTTATTATCCTCTCTTCTTTATTTTCTCTTATATATATGTGACGATGACCCTCAAATGAGTTTCGACCTAATGACTTTGCTCAATTGGGACACATAAATGACGTAAAAGGAAAAAAATAGTAAAAGTGGGAGAAGACAAATTAAGGAAGAGAATGTAATATGATAAGGTCGGACAAACGATAGATAATAAACACTAATTAGAATAATGAATAAAATTTAAAAAAAAAATCTTTTTCAAAGTCATGTAACGATGGGACCCAAAAGTATTCGATAAGGTATAATACCCCAAATAGGGGAATCATGCTTGGTGGGGTTAATGAGAAAGGAGATATTAAGCATTAGTTCTATCAATTACCATCTCCAGGGAAGGGAAAAGAAAAGCTTAGAAAGATCGCCTCACATGTTACTAAGCCTAAGGTCTTTAATTCGAAGATTTTGATCTCAAATACTTTGGGATCCTTGAATGGAGCTTCTGAGCGATTGACAATGTCACGACCCGTTTTCGGGTTGTGAGGGCGCCTGTCGTGGAACCAGGCTAGTCAACCGTTACAACAATACTCAATTCATTTACTAGAGAAATTTACTCATCATTGGCTCAATTCATAGAAATACTGATATTTTTTAATCATTTAAACAGTCTAACAAAGAAATAAACTCCAACAATCACCCTAGGATCTGGAGTCATGCAGTCATGAGCTACTAACATCAATACAACTGAGAATAATAATACTGAAGTTTTAAGTTTCCAATTTCTAATACAGAAGGGAAGAATAGGGAAAAGAGGGACGGGACAGCGAACGCCAGCTGCTACCTCGTCGGCTCTGAGAGAATAGCTGCTATCACCGCTCCGCGTCAAATCTCGGTGCACCTGGATCTGCACACACAGTGTGCAGGTAAGTAACGAAAACAACCTACGGTCTGAGGAGGTAGTGACGAACTCAACCTCCGTAAATCACAGTTCAAATAATGAATATTTCAGGAATAACCGAGTATATCAGTGACAATATCCGTAAATAACAATTAAATGCCATGTATGTATTATGCAACTCTCACAGGTAGTCCTCTCGGTACACATAATTGGCCATTGGCCCAGGGAAATCCATCCCGTAACATGTACGACGTGGTGACTCAGTCACTAAGTACCGAGGGAGCAGGCCAATTTAGCCTTTCGGAGACATCCATCTCCGGGATATCAAACTCATCCATAATATGTACCAGGGAAATCCATCCCTCCATATCTCATAAACAGTATCTGTGCCAGGGAAATCCATCCCTCTATATCTCATATCTCAGACAAATCCATGTCCAGGGAAATCCATCCCTCAATAATTGTGCGCTCACTGGGGGGTTAAAGACTCCGGAGGGGCCGCCAAGGATATGGCCCAAGCGCTATATATATATATCAAACCCACGAAGGGTACATCATCTCAACATTTGTCTCTAGGCCCATACTCAGTCAGAATTACCAGTTTCCTCACAATACTCTCATTACGTAACAGCCCAAACAATGGCAATGCATGATAAATAAATGAATTTCTGAGACTGAAATACGAACAGGTATGATAACAAGACTGAGTATGCACAAGTAAAGTTCGCAAGACGATAGTGACAGACCCTTTCCGGTCTCCACATATAGACATGAAGTCTTATTATTTATACTTGTTATGTTTCTTTTGGTTTCTACGCATTAATAGCGTTCACAGTACCGATATCATGGTGGAATAACAGTTAAACTGTGCATGGGGATAAGTCGGGCCACAACAATTCAACCAACACCNCATGGCGTCACAATGTGCTAAGGAACAGTCCCCAAATCAAAATTTAGCAAAAATACCAAAATCCCGAATTCGGTCAAAATTCGGCCCTCGGGCCCACGTCTCGAAAGTCAGAAATTTTCACAACACTAGGTCCCTTGTCCCTTCCCGAGTCTATCCATACCAAGAACACGAAAATCGGACCTCAAATCGTCCTCCAATTCTCCCATTCTTCCTCTCTTAAACCCAAGCCCTAACCACCATTTTCCTACTGTTTTTACCCATGATTTCAACCTAAAATCATTGTTGATGCACAATATAATGAGTTTTGAGTCCAAGAAACTTACCTCCTTGAAGAAACAACGAATTCCCTCTTCAAAATCCCTTCAAAACCTCAAACCCGTGTGTAAAAATGGCTAAAGAGGACAAATTTCGCGAAGGCTACCTTTTAATAGTTCTGCCCAGGTATTTCCGCAACAACGGTATGTTTCTCGCACCTGCGACTCCGCAGGCACGTCCTTTTGACCGCACCTGTGGAACTCACTTAAAATCCCAGACTTCGCACCTGCGGCCTCTTTATCGCAACAACGGTACCGCAGGGGCGACATATTGACCGCACCTGCGGTCCTTCACTTAACACTCCGAGCCCGCGCCTGCGAACCCATTTCGCGCACCTGCGACCTCACAGGTGCGATTCTCCTTCCACCCTTGCGACGAATTTCCGCCCCTGCGCCTTCACTCTCGCGCCTGCGATGTCCGCACCTGCGGCCCAAGCATCGCAGGTGCGATCACACCAGCAGTAGCAGCTTCAGCTGCATTTCAAGTCCCAATTTCTCCGTTTAACGCCCGAAATCAAACCCGAGCCCCTCGGGACCCCAACCAAACATACCAACATATCAAACATGGTTATTCAAACTTAGTCGAGCCATTAAAACACCAAAAACAACATCAAAACCATAAATTCTCATCCAATTCAAGCCTATGATTCCCAAAAACTTCCGAAACACGCATTTGATCAAAAACCCAACCAAACCATCTCCGAATGACCTGAAATTTTGCGGGCAAGTCCAAAATGACCTAACGAAGCTACAGCAACTCTCGGAATCCCATTCCGACCCTCGGATCAAAATCTCGCCTATCAACCGGAATTCGCCAAAATACTAACTTCGCCAATTCAAGCCTAATTCTACACCGGGCATCCTAATAATATTCTGAACACACTCCTAAGTCCCAAATTACATAACGAAGCTATCTGAACAATAAAATCTGCATTCCGAGGTCGTTTTCCAATAAGTCGACTCCGAGTTGATTTTTTTCAAACTCTAAAGCTCTTGTTAGAGACTAAGTGTCTCAATCCACTCTATTTTCACTCCGAACCCGAACCAACCAACCCCAACACTTCATGAACAGTCTAACCGAGCTACTACAAGACAGAAATAAAGGAATAGATGCGTATACTGCGTAACGACGGACCGGGTCGTTACATTCTCCCCCTCTTAAATAACCGTTCGTCCTCGGACGGGTCTAGAAACATACCTGGAGTCTCAAACAAGTGAGGATATCTGCTCTGCATCTCCCGCTCGGTCTCCCAGGTGGCCTCCTCCACTGGCTGACCTCTCCACTGAACCTTCACTGATGCTATCTCCTTTGATCTCAACTTTCTGACCTCACGAGCCAAAATAGCCACTGGCTCCACCTCATAAGACATATCCCCCTCAAGCTGAACTGTGTTGTAGTCTATCACATGAGACGGATCACCAACATACTTCCGGAGCATCGATACATGGAACACCGGATGAACACTCGATAACCTGGGTGGTAAGGCAAGTCTATAGGCTACTTCCCCCACCTTCTTAAGCACCTCAAACGGGCCGATATACCGGGGACTAAGCTTTCTTCTCTTCCCAAACCTCATAACACCCTTCATGGGTGACACCTTCAGCAGAACCTTATCACCCTCCATGAAAGACAAGTCCCGAACTCTCCGATCTGCATAGCTTTTCTGCCTGGACTGAGCTGTGCGAAGTCGCTCCTGGATCAACTTTACCT
The DNA here is from genome assembly GCA_005239495.1 of Nicotiana undulata. NCBI lineage: Eukaryota > Viridiplantae > Streptophyta > Magnoliopsida > Solanales > Solanaceae > Nicotiana > Nicotiana undulata. Next base: position 2,081 of record ML299670.1, on the reverse strand, counting down.
TCTCTAACGCATCCTGAACCAAGTCTGGGCCTAACAACCTAGCCTCGCCGGGCTCGAACCAACCAACCGGAGATCTACACCTCCTACCATATAAAGCCTCATACGGGGCCATCTGAATACTGGACTGGTAGCTATTATTGTATGCAAACTCCGCCAAAGGCAGAAACCGATCCCACGGACCACCGAAATCAATCACACAAGCACGCAACATGTCCTCCAAGATCTGGATAGTCCTCTCCGACTGGCCGTCGGTCTGTGGGTGAAATGCTGTACTCATCTCTACCTGCGTGCCCATACCCCTCTGTAAAGACCTCCAAAACTGAGACGAAAACTGAGTACCCCTATCGGATATGATGGAAACTGGAACCCCATGCAATCTAACAATCTCCCTGATGTAAATATCCGCTAACTTCTCCGAAGTATAAGTGGTACTGACTGGAATGAAGTGTGCCGACTTGGTCAGTCGATCTACAATGACCCAAATAGCATCAAATCCCCTCGAAGTCCGTGGAAGCCCAACTACAAAGTCCATGGTAATCCGTTCCCACTTCCACACCGGAATAGCCATCTCCTGAAGCAATCCACCTGGTCTCTGCTGCTCATACTTGACTTGCTGACAGTTAAAACACCGAGCCACATATCCCACAATATCCTTCTTCATCCTCCTCCACCAATACTGTTGTCTCAAATTCGGATACATCTTTGCGGCACCCAGATGGATGGAATACCGCGAACTATGAGCCTCTGTCAATATCAGCTCTCGAATACCATCTACATCGGGTACACAAATATGACCCTGCATCCTAATAACCCCATCATCATCAATAGTCATATCCCTGGCATCACCTTGTCGAACCTTGTCCTGAAGGACTGACAAATTACGATCATCATACTGGCGTGCTCTAATCTGATCATATAAAGAAGACCTGGAAGCCATACTCGCTAACACCCGTGGGGGTTCTGACAAATCCAATCTCACCAACTGTCCCGCTAAGGCCTGAACATCCCGTGCTAAAGGTCGCTCCGCTGCCGAGAGATAAGATAAACTCCCCAGACTCACTGCTCGGCGACTCAGAGCATCGGCCACCACATTGGCCTTTCCTGGATGGTACAAAATGGTAAGGTCATAATCCTTAAGAAGCTCCAACCATCTTCTCTGGCGCAAATTCAGATCTTTTTGCCTCAACAGGTACTGCAAACTGCGGTGGTCAGTATAGATCTCACACTGAACTCCGTATAAATAATGGCGCCAAATCTTCAAGGCGTGGACAATGGCAGCTAGCTCAAGATCGTGCACTGGATAGTTCTTCTCGTGCACCTTCAACTGCCTGGACGCGTAGGCAATCACCCTACCGTCCTGCATCAAAACCGCTCCCAACCCAACTCTGGAAGCATCACAATAGACTGTGTAGGAACCTGAACCAGTGGGCAATACTAATACCGGAGCCGTAGTCAAAGCAGACTTGAGCTTCTGAAAGCTCTCCTCGCACTCATCAGACAATCTGAATAGGGGAA
>ML299669.1:563-30110 GCA_005239495.1 Nicotiana undulata | reverse complement strand
TGGCAGAGTCTCCCTTCTATGTATTTACATTTTTATCTTTATAGTCTTTGTCCAATTTGTTTCTCGGACAAGCATTGTTAATTGTATAAATTCTTAGAAGTTGCTCATGTACTTGTGTCACCGGGTTCTGGGGATGTGATGAGATATATCTTATTACAATAAATTGTTTTCCTATCGTATTATGAAATGCAGATAAAGGTAACGATTTCGAAAATGTTAAACAGGAAAGTATTTTAACTTATTGAGGGGTGGCTTGCCTGACAGTGGTGTTGGCGCCATCACGACCTATTGATTTTGGGTCGTGACAAAAGTAATAGCTTACGTTTAAAGAAATCTGAGAAGGAATGAAAGGAATTATTCGATCAATGATCCAGAGTTAGTTACGTTATGAACGCACTTAAGAGTTTGGAGTTTTATGCTTGCAATATATATGTTGACAATCATACAGACATAGAAGACTTCGGTATAAATTAAAAGAAAGAATTGAGTCCAGGTCATAGACAAGGATTGAATTGATAGCAGACTGTATCATGGATATTCCATTGCGTCCATGAAGGGATAAAGTAATAACTCATACCATGAGCCGCAGATCGAAAGATTTCTTAAGCCTACATAAAGGTTGATCAGAGGGAAGAGGAAACTAAAGAATCATACCAACTAAGTAAAGCAGGATTCTGATTATTGGACCCAGAAAATTATAGAAATCGTGAGTGAGAACATTATAGGATCACCCGTAATATCACAAGTACAAGAGATAGTACAACAACCATATTCTATAACGGCTCTATGATAAATCCAGTTAGAAGAGTACCAGCCTCATAAGAAGTCAGTATGAAGCTCTCACCGGATCATGTAAAAATGTGCAAGTATTATAATAGAAGTTTCAAGTTGTGAATATGAATCACACCTATGTGGAAGGGAGGTCATGAAAGAGATAGAATATGTGATGTGAGATTTTAAGGTAAGTAAGGTAAAGGTGAACAACGTATGAGATACTCAAATGCATAAGGTTGTGAATTGTCGACACTTCGGACAAAAGGCTAGAAGCATTGGGATTCACTATCCAGGAATGAGTGGCGTCGTCAGTAGCATATCTTCCAGCCTATGGTCTAGGTATCGATAAGCCTGATTAAGAGAGTAAAGAAAAGTTAGAGACGATGTGATGTCTCGCTTGATATTCCAGAAAGACATAAGGAAATCTATGATACAACCAAGTTGAAGTGTTACAAGTAATATAAATAGATACGTGTAGGTCGCAAGCTATTGTATTGTGAAGCGACAAGGTTCTAGAAGACATGAGTAAGGATAAGAAAGGGCGAGTGAGAAGGTAACGAAAATGGATAAGTCCACGGAACTAAGCCCGTGAAAACAAAGGAGTTGATGGTTTCCTTAAGCTATTTAAAGCTCAGCATAGCCTAAACGAACTCAAAAAGAGTCTAAGACTAATAGCATTTAGAAGAAATGGAATGTTGCCCTAGTAGTAGAATAAATACAATTGTGATAAATAAAGGATGACGTTTGGGCCTCCGATTGGGTAATGAGTTCATGAATTGTACAGGATTAAAATACCCACGTAAGGTAAATCATTGGGATGAATATGATATGAGATAGGGTTATGGAAGTATAATATCGCCCCAAGTGGATCAGGAAAATCATTTCAAATGTTCCACGATGCTACGTAAGCCCTAGTGGCAATATATTACGTAAGAAGTTTCAAGTCATCAATGAAAGATTAAATATCAATATTGAGGTGAATCAACAATGGATGGGCAAAAGCTGAAAAGTACGAGATGAGATTAGGCCATCAGTCTTAAGATGAATAGTAATGAAGAAGCGTTAAAAGACTTAGCTTTATGCATATAGAATAAACAACGAAAGTAACTTGGAGTTTGGTTGCATACCTCAGTAACAATAAATTAAAGTAAGAGTTATGGCAGTAAATTCATACGGATGGCTAAACGGACCTATGCGTAACAATATTCGTGAATTCAACAAAGTACCAAGCGAAGAACTTCATTATACTCATATATGCCCAAAGGGACATCTTATCAAGCTCTACATATGAATCCTAGAGATTGGGCACACTTACAAGGTCAAAAATTGTACAGGCTGCATGATGAAAGGTAGTAACATTTACGAGATTAGGAAGATTTCGACCACAGGTCATGATATGAGCAAAAAGACTAAAAGGGGGAATGCACTGGCCTTTGGAATTATTCACAGAACAACAACCTAAATGGAAAGGAGAGTAGTGGGGTATTCACAAGAGCTATAAGTTATGAAAAAGATAAGAGCATCCGTCAACATTCGAGGATGAATGTTCCAAAGGGGGGAATGATGTTACGCCCCGGAATATTACGTCGATAATGTTACCCTTCGCAGTATTAAATTACGACGATGTTGCACCTTGTAGTATTGTACGTTGAATTTATCGTAAGGTAATTGACATCAGTCCAAGGAAAAGGTTATTTGGAGATTATAAGGATTATGCTATTTCAAACAAGTGATGAGTAAATTCGTGAAGGTGAGATGGTAAGAAAATTGAAGGAAGCGAATTTCGTCGAAATTTGGCATGTTGGGATAAAATGCGGGCCGAGCGTTAATACCCGATATTTATAGACTAGTACCATATAAGGTACCCCCACGGACATGATAGTAAGGTGTATAAGGTATGTGAAAAGTGAGTAATATTTTAAGTAAATTGAGATAATTTCTAATTATGTGAATAATTGGGTAATTATTGGTTAATGGGGAATTAACAAATTAATTAAGGAATTAAGTGGTTAATGTTGGATAAGCCTAAACTTTCCCCACTTGGCAGCAACACATAAGTCTTGAGTGACTCTTGAATTCAAATTTTCAAGATGTCACAATTAAGAGGGGTTGGTGCCTAATCATTACTTTATACTACACTGTATCCATAATTTCAAGCTCTTGAACTGTATAGCTCTCACATTTCAGGTCAAGAAAATCCCAAAGCTCTTGAATTTTATAGATTTAACACTTTCACGTCAAAAAGCTTCAACAAATTTCATGGATTGCAACAGCAACGTATTGATTCAAAACATTTCGTACTGAGACCATTTTTACCATAAATCATGAAATTTGCAATTATAACGGAGTACGGTGCAAATTCTTTTCCAAGAATATCATACGGATTTTCCCCTACTCCAGGTATGTTAAGGCTAAGCCCTTATTTTATTTTGGCATGATCTCGTCATTACACAAGTTTGATAACGAGGCATAAAGAAAAATTCATATTCCAGAATTTACGTATATTTTACTAGTCTCGCAAGTTACGTAAATTTTCCTAGTTTTGTAAGTTACAATATTCTCTTTATCGGGACTTCTTATTCATTTGAGTATTTCTTTTTCCATTCAAGAGAGCAGATAGTATATATATATATACACACAATATTACAGTATTTTCATTACCATCGAGCTATAATCGATGGGCAGGACCCTATTGGGCAACCTCTAATCAGATGGTAAGTTATATACCGAGCCTACTACGGACGAGCACTTATGAGCAAGCCCATTGGCCGAGATACAGAGCCTAGTATGGCCGAGCGCCTATGAGCGAGCCTACTACGGCAGAGCAGTTATAAAGTTATATATATATTTACCGAGCCTTATAGGGCCGGACAACTATTTTACTTACTATATTGAGAGAGTTGAGTCAGTATCAGTAGGTAAGCATATCTTCAGATTATCTTTGACTTCCAGTTACCTGCAATTATTATATTATCAGTTCAGTTTCAGCTTTCAGTATACTGCCTTACATACTCGGTACATTAGTAGTATTGATGTCCCTTTTGCCTGGGGACACTGCATTCATGCCCGCAGATCCTGATAGATAGGTCGAGAGCCCTCCAAGTAGGCTATCAGCTCAGCGGAAGATTTTGGTGCGCTCCATTTGCTCCGGAGTTGCTTATTTGGTCAGTATAATTAGGACATGTATTGATTGGTTTGGCGGGGCTTAGTCCCAACCTTTATGACATTTATGTACTCTTAGAGGCTTGTAGACATATGTCGTGTATATAAAGGATTGTACGGCCTGGCCGGCCTAGGTTTTGAGTTTATAAATGATTATGTTGGCATATTAGGCCCGTATGTCATGTGTATATGATGATGTAATAAGAAATATACGTTACGTTGGTACTCGGTTGATTAAGGTACCGGGTGCCCGTCGCGGCCCATCGGTTTGGGTCGTGACAACAAGTACCCATTGCCTCAGATAGATGATTTGTTCGATCAATTTCAAGGTTTTAGGTTCTTTTCAAAAATTGATTTGCGGTCCGGGTATCATCAACTAAAGATAAGGGAGAAGGATATTCCTAAGACTTCGTTCATGACTCGGTATGGCCACTTTGAATTCTTGGTAATGTCTTTTGGGCTAACCAACGCTCCAACAACTTTCATGGACCTTATGAATCGGGTATTCAAGCCATTTCTTGACTCTTTTGTGATAATCTTCATCGACGATATCCTTGTTTATTCACGAAGTCAGGAAGATCATGCTAATCACCTCAGGGCAATCCTGGAGACTCTTCATCAACACCAGTTGTATGCAAAGTTCTCAAAATGCGAATTTTGGCTAGAATCAGTTACCTTTTTGGGCCATGTTGTCTCCAGGGAAGGGATTCAGGTTGATCCCCAAAATATCACAGCTGTGAAAGATTGTCCTAGACCAATGACCCCGACAGAGATTCGCAGTTTCATGGGTTTAGCCAGATATTATCAGAGGTTCGTGGAAGGATTCTCCAGTCTCGCCTCCCCATTGACTAAGATGACGCAGAAAGAGGTCAACTTCTAGTGGTCCGATGCTTGTGAAAGAAGTTTCCAGGAATTAAAATCAAGATTGACTTCGGCGCCGGTGTTGACCTTGCCAGAGGGTACAAAGGTATTTATGGTGTATTGTGACGCTTCAAGGGTTGGGCTTGGGTGTGTGTTGATGCAATGTGGTAAGGTTATAGCATATGCTTCAAGGAAACTTAAGAATCACAAAATAAATTATCCGACGCATGATTTGGAGCTTGCAGCAGTCGTTTTTGCATTAAAATTCTGGCGGCATTATCTCTATGGAGTCCATGTGGACGTGTTCACAGGCAAAAAAAGTCTCCAATATCTATTTAAACAGAAGGATAACTTAAGGCAGAGGAGATGGGTGGAATTTCTCAAAGATTATGATAACAATATCTTGTACCACCAAGGGAAAGCGAATGTGGTGGCAGACGCTCTTAGTCGGAAATCCATGGGTAGTTTGGCTCACTTAAAAGCAGATCAGAGGCCTTTGGCTCGATAGGTTTACCGGTTGGCTAGTTTGGGGGTTTGTCTTACGACCTCAGACGAAGGGAATGTTGTGGTGCATAACGGAGCTGAATCTTCGCTTGTGGCGGAAGTTAAGGAAAAGAAATTCAATGATCCAGCAATGGCACGACTGAGAGAGGCAATTCTTAATCACAGGACCACAACTTTCTCACTTAGCAAGGATGACGGTGTTTTGCGGTGCCAAGGGAGATTATGTGTTCCGGATGTGGATGACCTTCGGGAGAGGGTAATGGCAGAGGCTCACAATTCTAGATATTCCGTACACCCAGGTTATACGAAAATGTATCACGATCTCAAGGAATTTTATTGGTGGAATAGCATGAAGAGGGGTGTGGCGGACTTTGTGGCTAAGTGACCAAACTGTCAGCAAGTGAAGGCCGAGCATCAGAGGCCCGGTGGGTTGGCGCAGCTTATAGAAATACAAATGTGGAAATAGGATATGATCAATATGGATTTTGTGTGGTAGGGTTACCCCGCACTCCGCATAAGTTTGACTCAATTTGGGTAATAGTGGATCGACTCACGAAGTCAACACATTTCTTGCCAATCAAGTGCACTGACACTGCAGAACAATATGCTCAGTTTTATATCAAGGAAATAGTCAGGCTCCATGGCACTCCAGTTTCCATTATCTCGGATCGAGGGGTCCAATTCACAGCTAACTTTTGGAAGAAATTTCAGCAAGGTTTGGGAACGCAGGTAAATCTCAGCCCAACCTTCCACCCGCAGACTGACGGACAAGCAGAACGGACTATCCAGACACTTGAGGACATGTTGCGAGCTTGTGTGCTTGATTTTAAAAGTAGCTGGGATGATCATTTGACCCTTATATAATTTTCTTACACCAACAGTTTCCACGCCAGTATTCAGATGGCCCCATTTGAGGCTTTGTACGAGAGGAGGTGTAGGTCTCCGATTAGGTGGTTCAAGGTTGGAGAGGCCGAACTGTTGGGATCGGATCTTGTGCATCAAGCCATGGAGAAGGTTAGAATTATAAAGGAATGGTTGAAAACTGCTCAGGGCTATTTAGAAATCCTATTCGGACGTTCGTCGCAGGGATTTGGAGTTCCAAGTAGATGATTGGGTATTCTTAAAGGTATCTCCCATGAAGGGGGTCATGCGGTTTGGAAAGAAAGGGGAATTGAGCCCAAGATATGTCGGGCCGTGTATGATCACTCAAAGGATAGGACAGGTGGCATATAGGCTGGAGTTTCCCCCTGAAATGTCATTGGTACACCCGGTGTTTCATGTGTCTATGTTAAAGAAAGTTATTGGAGACCCGTCTGCCATCGTGCCGGTTGAGATCGTTGAAGTTAATGAAGAGTTGTCATATGAAGAAGTTTCAGTTGCTATTCTGGATAGGCAGGTTCGTAAGTTGAGAAACAAGGAAATTGCATCGGTTAAAGTGTTATGGCGGAATCAACAAGTCAAGGAAGCCACATGGGAAGCGGAAAATGAAATGATAAAGAAATACCCCCATTTGTTTGAATAAGTCAGCTAGTCATTTATGAAGTTGATTATCTCTAAATAATTGAATTACATGTCATATTATGTAGACCCACCCCACTCCCCTAATCCCCGTTCTCTTATGAATCCCTAATTGGTGCTACATTTGTATGTTATTGTGTGAACTGAATTATGTGAAATTCGTTGAAGTGTGTTTCGGGGGCTCTCTGACAGGTGGATAGGTCTAATTACAAAGGAATCTCTGGCAAAATTTTTAGGAAAAATCGGAGTTAGTGAAAATTTGGGGGTTGGCATATAGTATTCCCAAACCCAATTAATACCCTGATCCTCATTCAAGAACGAATGATTTTAAGTGGGGGAGGATGTAAAGACCCGTAGAATTCTTAACTAGAAACGATGCTCGGAATGATCCCCATGTTGATATAACTATAGCAATTCTTAAATCGGACCTTTTTGGAGTGAAAAGTACGCCATGACTTAGAGGGTAGAATTTTTCCAGTTGTACGAATATGCGGTCTACTATGCGATCGCATATCAAGTATGCGGACCGCACAATGGTTGCATAGTTGGACAGATTGTTGTCCATTTTGAGGACAGCTATGCGTCCCAAAATGCGATCGCATATCATGTATGCGGGCCGCATAAATATCGCGTAATTGCACCTGAGTTTTTGCGGAGGGAGTTATGCGGCGCACTATGCGATCGCATAACAGGTATGCAGACCGCATAGTTGCTGCATACCTGGGCAGATTCCTTTTCTTTTTGGCCCAGCTGAAGGCCAATAATGCGGCAGGTTTGCGGACCGCATAACCGGAATGCGACCGCATTCTGGACTGCAAACCTGCATCGGGGATCCTATTTTCTAATTTTTAAAACCAGACCCCAACCTAATATAACACCCATCCCTCATAATTTAAGCTATTTTATGATAAAATAGAGAGATGAGAGAGTGGGCTCTAGTGAGAGAGAGTCCCAACTTCATCAATTTGATCCACCATCTCTACTCAGGCCTGGAATCGATCGAGTATGACACCATTTTCTTCACTACAAGAGGTACCTTAATTTCCATATTTTTGTTAAAATGAAACATGGTTAGTTGAGTTCATGAAGATGGGGGTAGAAATCTTGCATGCATGTAACCAACTAGTCATAATCTAGTGAAGGGAAATGGGTTAGAGTAATCTTTCACTAAAAAGAGGCTATTTGATCTACAGGAACACTTAGTGTTTGATAGAATGCTCAAGTGAGTTCAAGACATGATCATTATTCCTCATTATAACTTCAATTATGCCACATTGTGAACTAGATTGAAGGTGCAAGAAGTTCCGGTGAATTGGGGTAGAAACCTAAGGAAAAAGTCCAAAATCGAGGTATGTATGGCTAAGTCTAATCTTCATAGGATAAACCTATTGGTGTAACTTTCCGGGCATGATTTGTTTGATGCTCTATGGAATTTATGTTCCTTATGTGTCAAGTTGGGAAATTCTTGCTTCTATGCCGTTCTATGTTACTACCATATCGTTATGCTATTTGAGTGGATGAATTGTGATCATTATGCACTTTCTCTTACTATGTGTGCAAATCTTCTTATGTAATGTTGTGGTAGATGTGAAAGATTGAATTGAGATGGAATATGAACCAAAGGATTGAATTGATATGAATTGTGAATCAAAGGATTGAATTAATGAGAAATATGAACCAAAGGATTGAAATGATATGAATATGAATCAAAAGAGTAAAAAGATATGAGATGTGAATCAAAATATGGAAGATGATAAAACTGAACTAAAAAATCAAAGAAATGACGGGGAATGTCCTAGGGTGAGATGGCCTATCTGATCGGGCCAGGATCAGACTCCATGCCGTACACATAGAGACATGAAATTGATATATGATGTTGATTCCGCCGGTGAGAAACCGGATCCAGCCGGTGAGATACCGGACTCCGTGTGAATATGCCACGATGATGATATGAGTTATGATGTTGTTGAGGGCCTCACCTAGGATGGCTTAGCCGGTCGGGCCGAGACCGGACTCCGCGTGACAATGACACGGTGGTTTAGTAATAATAATAATAACGCTTGAACTTGAAAGATCATTAACCAAAAGATGGCAAAATGGGATAAGAAACATGGTGACTCTTATTTGTGTTTTCCCCTACTTCGGTGAATTGTTATATGATGTCTCTATTTGTGTCATTGGCTGTTGATGTTTATCCTGTCTAGAGTAAGTTTGTTGATACATACTAGTACTATTCAATGGTACTAACGTCCCTTTTTCCGGGGGCGCTAGGTCTTTTAAATTGATGTAGGTTGTTCTGTAGTAGGTAGCGCCGATCGACGATAGTGGTGCTTTCCCTTCCTCCTTTCAGTAGTTCTGGTGAGCCCCATTTCCTCCCGGGGCCGTGTGTGGATAAATATTGATCTCTTTTGTACATGTTGTCCCTTTTAAGGTATAGCCGGGGCCTTGTCGCCGGCAGGTCTATGTGTATTTCTCCGAACTCTTAGAGGTCGGTAGACACTCATGTGGGTTGTGAATATGTTTTGGATAGTTGTTGGATTTAATCGTAATCGTGATTCCGTATCGTGAATATTGTAATTAGTATGTATGTTTTGAAAGATCTAATATTGGTAATGCTGAAAGAGGAAAATGGACTTAATGTTTTATATATATATATATATATATATATATTCTTTTGGGTTATCTCTTGCTACCTCATGAAAATAATGCATGCTATTAACACGGGGGAGAAACGAGTCGGGTAGGAAAGGTTAAATAGGCTTGCTTGACCGGGTCACTCGGTTAGGCGCCGGTCGCGCCCCTCGGTTTTGGGACGTGACAGTACCCGTCCTCGTGTTATAGTTTTTTGACCTGTATTTCTAAGAATCTCTATAATTTTGTGAATCGGGTCGTACACCTCGGCATTATTGTGAAATAGTAATAGAGATGCATCCACAGATCGGTCCGTACGACCTCGGTAGTGTATGTACACGACTATTTTGGATCGGACCATAAGACCTTGGCATAACTCGTGCATAATATCACTAGGAGTCCTAATATTCATGAGATTTACCCTTCGATTTGAGACTTGGAATTTACATGATATTTCGTATTTGTTTGAGATAACACTTGATATTTGAAAAAACTCATATTGTCATTATGTTGGAGGATTAAGCTAGTTACAGTTCTTACCTCAATATTCCTGTTGTGTTTAATACCTATTTATATAATTATGCTGATTTTTTGAACGACTAATAAGTATTGATGTCGACCCCTCATCACTACTTCTCCGGAGTTAGGATAGATACTTACTACGCACGCGTTGATTTACGTACTCATGCTACGCGTTTGCATTAATTGTGCATAATTATTGGTAGTCATTTGGGCGCATGCACACTGCTGTTGAGGAAAATTTATGGTGAGCTGCATTCCATGTTACGATTCGTAGCACACAGAGTCTCCGTCATATTCATTTATGTTGTCATGACTATTTTACATTTCAGACAGATGTTGTATTAGTATTGTATTTCATAGTAGATGCCCATGCACTTATGACACCGGGTTTTAGGGATTTCTAGTAGATGTTTATGGTATTTATCTAGTATTATCACCTTTTACTTTTATGTTTTTATTTATTCTGTATATCTCAATGTTTTTCGATACCTAATTTACTTTACTTAATAAACCCCACAATTTCAAAAACAATAAAATGATTAATTAGGTTGATAGTTCGCTGTTGGCTTGCCTAATGACGACGTTGGGCGCCATCATGACCTATAGCGAGAATTGGGTCATGATAGCTTGGTATCAGAGCAATAGGTACATTTTGGTCTCACGAGTCATGAGCAAGTCTAGTAAGGTCTTATGGATCGGTACAGAGACGTCTGTACTTATCTTCGAGAGGCTACATGGTTGTTAGGAAAACTTCCCTTCATTGATTCTAAATTGTGTGATTTGATTTTATTGAAGCTTATGTCTTCATTTCATTCGTACTCATTCTTACGGGATGTTGATTATTCGGTCTCAGTTGGGCACCTACAAGTTGTGGAGAAGATATAGATATGGTGCAGAATGTCTTTCCCAGCGTATGCGGGCGAATTATTATTGTTGCATTGTAGAGGGAATGTTGATACCCAATTTTTTCCAAAATAGATTTAAAATGCATATATGCCTTCAAAATCATGCATTATCATCAATTGGTATTTTCCCACAATTTTTACATTTTTAAATTAATTTGCCTAGTATTTTACTTTTAATAAATAATTATAAAATTGCATCACAAATGAATTTAGAATATTTCTTGATTTAATATTATTATTTATGGTCCTATTAAGTCCAAATTATTTCACAAATAGACAAATTGACACATTTTGGCTATAATTGCAATAACATTTGCAATTGTAACCCATGCATACATTTTTGTATTACTTTACCAGAAATTAGTCCATTGTATTTTAAAATACTAAATAACTATTTTCAAAACATTTCTATGCATGAAAAATCATTTTTATAATTAGCAATTATTTTACAAATTATTTTTAATCAATTGTTTGGGATATTTAACAAATATCCCTTTTTATTTCAATTTTAGCCTAAAATTAACCACCCAATACCTTATAAAACCAACCCAAAAGACCCCAGGCCCAGTTCCCTACCTGCCCGACCCAAACCCTTTGGCCAATCTTGGTCGTTGATCATTTTTAGTCAATGGTCCAAGACTCTCCTACCATAATTAAACCCACCTACACCCCCAAACCCTAATCATTTTCACCCCTTCCCCCGCCGTCACTCTTCTTTTTGTCTCTCAAACGCTCTCTAACAGAAACCTAACTCCCCCCCGCCGTCACTAGCCTACTGCCATTCTATGGTGGTTCTTCACCCCCTCAGGCCTCTAATGGCCTCCTATATGCTATGGTATCTCCATCTCCTGGATCCTTGAGGAGATTCTCAAGGGACCTAGGTAGGTCTGTTTACACCTTTGGGTTTTCTTGCCTATTTCAAGCCATTTGGTTCGACCATTGAGTAAGAATCTTCTTATTTTCATTATAAATCCATGGTTCCTAAGTCTATGTTCTCATCTCTATTCTATTTCTGAAAATGCCTAATTTTTTACCTTTGATCTTATCAGATCTGTACAGATCTGAGACCGATTGAACGTATTTCACATGTTTCCTTGAAAGATTCCTGTTTTTTCAACTGATTTTGCATTTTCCCTAAAACTAGGGTTTACCCTTGTAACGACCCGACCGACCGTTTTGAGCTCTAGTGCGTCGTGCAGCGGTTGGAATTCATGAACGGCTTCATTAAAGGTATTTTGACTTGTGCGTATGGTCGGAGTTGAAATTCAAGAAGTTCGGAGTAAGATTGGAAGGAAAATTCTCAATTCGGACGCCTTAAGTTGAAGAAATTGACTATGATTGGAATTTTGAGTAATCGACTTCGGAATCAGGATCTGAAGGTTCCCGCAGGTTCGTATGATGATTTCGGACTTGGGCGTATGTCCGGATCGGGCTTTGGATAACCCGGGAGCGTTTCGGCGTATATTGTGGAAGTTAGTATTTTAGAAGAATTTCATAAAGTTTGGGTTGGAAGGCATCTCAATGTTATAGAGGTCCGTTTGGGATTTTCGAGTTTGGGAATAGCTCCGTATGGTAATTCTGGAGTTGGGAGCGCGATCGGATGTGAATTCGGATGTCCGGAGGTCATTTTGAAGTCATTTGGCTAAAGATAGAAATTGAAGGTTTTTGAGAAGTTTGACCGAGAGTTTGACTTTTTGATATCGGGGTCGGATTCCAATTTTGAAAGTTGGGGCAGTTCCGTAATGTCGAATATGACTTGTGTGCAAAATTTGGGGTCAATCGGACGTGATTTGATAGGTTTTGGCATCGGATGTAGAAGTTTGAAATTTCAAAGTTCATAAAGTTTGAATTTTAGTGCGATTCGAGATTACGGTGTTGTTTAGGGTGATTTGAAGCCTCGATCAAGTTCGTGGGATATTATGGGACTGAGTCGTGTGTTTGGATGGGGTCCCGGGGGCCACGGGTGCCCCCCCTGGGTGGTTTCAGACCACTTTTCTCTATTTTTGTTGTTGCTGATTTCTGGTGTTGTTGGTGTTCTATGCGATCGCAGCCTTTGCTGTGCGATCGCGGAGAAGAAAAATGAGGGGTCTAAGTCTTGTCTTATGCGATCGCGGACCCGTGGGTGCGATCGCGAACCCGTGGGTGCGATCGCGAAGAAGGAAATTTGGAAGGCTGCTGGATTGGCTTACGCGATCGCAAGAAGTGCAATGCGATCGCGGAGAAGGCTGGGGCTGGGCTATGCGATCGCGAGGCTTAAGATGCGATCACGGAGAAGGATTTTGGGGCAGCTTTTCATTGGCTTCCGCGATCGCGAAGGTAATTCTGCGATCGCGGAGAGGAAAGGTCTGGGCAGTGTTGTTTAAAACGGGATTTTGGCATTTCCTTCATTCATTTCATATGCTATGGACGAATGTGGAAAGCATTTCAAGGGAGATTTCATCAAGCTTCAGAGGTAAGTTGCTTCTAATCATCTCTAGGATTAAATACAAGATTACTACATAAATTTGGTATAAGAAATTGAGGAAAAATTGAGGATCTCTTGAAGGAAACCTAGAATTCGATAAATTGGGTTAACCACGAATTGAGCTTAATTAATAAAATAANGATCGCAGAAAGTGCAATGCGATCGCGGAGAAGGCTGGGGCTGGGCTATGCGATCGCGAGGCTTAAGATGCGATCGCGGAGAAGGATTTTGGGTCAGCTGTTCATTGGCTTCCGCGATCGCGAAGGTAATTCTGCGATCGCGGAGAGGAAAGGTCTGGGCAGTGTTGTTTAAAACGGGATTTTGGCATTTCCTTCATTCATTTCATATGCTATGGACGAATGTGGAAAGCATTTCAAGGGAGATTTCATCAAGCTTCAGAGGTAAGTTGCTTCTAATCATCTCTAGGATTAAATACAAGATTACTACATAAATTTGGTATAAGAAATTGAGGAAAAATTGAGGATCTCTTGAAGGAAACCTAGAATTCGATAAATTGGGTTAACCACGAATTGAGCTTAATTAATAAAATAAATTGTATAATTAAATTAGTAAATCTATGGGTGGAGATTTTCTTCAAGAAATTTCGAAGTCCGAGCACGTGAGCCCAAGGGCATTTTTGTCATTTCATTGAGCCGGGTTGGGAAATGATGTAATTTGAATTTGTTGTGAACAATAGAGTATATTTTCATTGAATTTCCGTTATTTGGTAGTTTTGGGACGTCGTGCATCCATTGGAGTCGTCATAGAGGCTTGGAAGCCGGGTATGGATCTTCGGAGCGAGGTGAGTCTCCTTTCTAACCTTGTAAGAGGGAATTGTCCCCATAGGTGTTCTATGTGTTGTGTGTAATTGTTTATGGGGGCTACATACGCACCAAGTGACGAGAGTCCGTGCGTAGTGGCTATTAATATTATGTCCGGGTAGTTAGGCCCCACATCATGCTCTGTTTTCTACTCGTAATGAATTATATGTTATGAGCCCTGATTATATGTGTAGTTTTTGTTCCTCTGACATTTATGGAATTTAAATAATAGAAAAGAAATTGTTTTACGGAAAGTAATATAAAAAGGAATTGTGCCATGTCGTGAAATTTTAGGGCCATAGCATGCATTATACTCTTTCTTGCAAATGACGTATATGCTATGAACTCATGATATTGCGTGATATTGCTTTTCTCTGTGATTTTATGGAATTTGATAATTGGAAGGAATTGGTTATGGAAAGTAAATTTTTAAAGATTTTTGTGTGTGCATGTGACCGCTTCGCAATTTACATTCCGCGAGCGATGTGTGATTTCCCCCACTCTCATGGGAGCGGGCCGTACGCCACGACGAGTTGAAAAGTGTACTTTTGGGACGGTCCGATCGATCCTCGGCAGTGCACAGAGATGATATAATTGAGAATGCACTTTTGGTACGGGCCGTTCGATCCTCGGCAGTGCATGGACGAAGTTGTACTACGTTATGATATGGTTACATTGAAAGACGCACTTATGGTTAGGGCCGTTCGATACTCAGCAATTCGCATACATGACTATGGTAGCATGCACTTTTGGGACGGGCCGTTCGATCCTCGGCAGTGCATAGCTATTTTTCCTTATGACTCCAGCCATTTGTCTTATTCCTGTGTGCGCATGATTATTTGGCATTGTTTCATGGATATTGACTTGTATTTGATACTTGGGGGAAGGAAAGTGGCCATTGTTATTGTTCCAGTATTTACTTGGATTTCTGCGCTTTATACATAATTGCTACTCACTGTCTTACATGTCTACTGCTTTTATTCTGTCATCGTCATATCATACTGTTGGACCTTAGTGAGTGTCAAGTCGACCTCTCGTCACTACTTCTTCGACCTTAGACGGGATACTCACTGGGTACATATATGTTTATGTACTCATGCTACACTTTCTGTGCATTTTGTTGCATAGGTACCCTCCTAGTACAGTGATTGATTTGGAGACTTACTCAGGCTGCATTCATCCGGAGGCGTTCCGCAGCTGGCAGAGTCTCTCTTCTATGTCTTTGCATTTTCATCTCTATTGCCTTTGTCCAAATCTATTTCTCGGACAGGAGTTGTATAATTGTATAAATTCTTAGAAATTTCTCATGTACTTGTGTCACCGGGTTCTGGGGATGTGTTGGTATTTCTTTTATTATATTAAGTTGATTTCCGCCGTATTTAATTTACGAGAATTTTTAATTATTTGGTTATGAAATGCAGAAAAGGGCATGATTTCGAAAACGTTAAGCAGGAAGGTATTTTAACTAATTTAGGGGTTGGCTTGCCTGACGGTGTGTCCGACGCCATCACGACCCATAGATTTTGGGTCGTGAGAACCCTAATTCATCTTCTCAAAGATTTTCCGTTTTTCGAATGTTTAATCGCCGTTCTTAATTGTTATTGATTGATTCATGCTAAGATTGTTTGGACCTTAGTCGATTTATGCTAAAGCCCTAATTTTCTTATATTTTTGCTTCGATTCTGAGTTCTTCCGTGTTACTTGTGGCATTGTTTTGTTCTGTGCTTTAACTTTCATGATTTCCCATTATTCTAATTTAGTGTCTTGTGATATTTTACCCTAGTCCATCTCTATTAGGGTTTCTGAGTCGATTTCTCGGCTAATTTCTGTGTGTTTATGAAATTTTATTTAGCCTATTTGTCTATTTGTGGAATCTAATGTTTCCCCCCTTAAATCAGTACTATTTTGAATTTTGATTTACTGATTTGCTCTGTTAAAACTTATGTATTGATTCTTGATTTATTCCCTTATTTACGAGTTAATTATTCTTCTTACCTTATTTAATTGCTTGTAATGTTACTGATTCTTCACGATGGTTTCCTTAATTAGACTCCTGTTTATTTGCCTCTTTACTTAGGTCTGATTTGATTTCTTTCCTTAAATGACTCATGTCCTTTACCGTTGAGTAGTTACCCTTAATCAAGGGAAGACTACACTGATTTTGCGTGCAAATATGTGATTTCCTTATCTGCTGAGTGTTGATTTCTTTTACCTTATTCTGCTCTGCTCCTAAACTGCTATATATACTCTCCTATATTCTCACTTCAAGAAGAAAACATTAGTTCACAAACACACTTACACTCTAAAGCTCTCTTTTCTTTTCTGCTACTTGTGATATTCACTGGTCTAGCCGGCTATAAGACAAGGCTAGATATTGCACAACATTTGCTTTACATTCGATGTTCTCCTTCCCTAACTAGTATGTCTTTGATTAATTTTTAAAACCTAAACCCTATGTGTTTCATTACTACCTTAGTTAATCAGTTATGAGTTCCATTCTTGTTCCTGTTTACTGTTTGTTTAGCATAATCATGTCTTGTTCAATATGTGATTAGCATGCCTAAACTATAATTTCTTGTTTACTACTTTATCTAGCATGTCTAATCTTGTCTTGCTCTATATGTAACTAGCATGTCTAAACTATGATTGCTTATGTGATGCTTGTCTAGCATGTTTGAATTCCTGCTTGCTCTTCTTTACTAATGAGATTATACCTAATCTCTTGGGGCTTCGATTGATCCTAATTATATGTATGATTCTGTCCAACACCCTTTTCTTTCAGCATAATTTTTCTATGCCTCTGCTATGTGTCTCGACTACCTACTGTCATGACTAACCTATTAATTCTATAAAGATCTTGAGAATTCTGTGCAATTTGCTGTTTATATGCTTCCCTATACACTAATGTGTATTCTATGTGTCCCCAACCAATTTATCCTTGTGTGAAATCTGTTGGTTGAGTGTTTTCTAAATCTGGTTGTTCTGTGACCAATTGATTTGTGTGCTGATTTCAAAAGTGTTTTAATACTTTTTCTCAAACTGTTTTACCACTAAACTAATTTCTATCTCAAAAACCTTTCACTCGTAAAATGGTCTTTATACTGTCTTTACCAAAAATCTTTCAAAACTATGTCAAGCACTCTCACTTTACTCTTAAGTCAATAGGTTCTGCCCCTCCAGTGTGTGTACTGCCTTGGGATCCTCTTGAAATTCCTTTGAACTCTGGTACACTGGGGCTGGCCATTGCACACTGCACATATTTGGTCCCTATTGTGAAAAGTCTGGGTGTGAGCACTGCCCGGGATCCTTGAGGTCCTTTGGGAACTCTAAACACCTGGACACAAATTTGGCAATGAAATCCTTGTCATTTGAGACTAGTGAAGGCCTGGTACTCCTAGGTTTGCTTTGGGCCTGCATCAGTCTCCCTATAGTTAAATCTATATTTCATTTATGTAATTTATGCAGTTCTAGTCTGTAATAATTATTTGTAAACATATATTGGGGTAACTAGTGAAAATGGAGGGTAGATATATAATCATGTAGGGTAAAGCTGGGTAGAAACCATGTTTCTAGGCTTTACATTATGCAAATCTGCATTAGAAATCATATTCCAGGATTGTTGTGTCTATTTGTATTCAAACCATACCAAACATGTGCACTAGACATCCTGTTGTTAGGGTACTCACATTTATGGCTTCAACATTTGCATGTTATAGAACACTACTCAATTTCTAGTTCTGCATCAGTACTGTCACTTAGGAATCTCGCTATTAGATAATCCTGCCTAATAAAAATAGTCATCCCTATGTGCATTAGAGTTCCTGTTCTTAGGACTCCGTTTGCATCCGTTTTGAATCATGTATATTTCGACTAAATAAACCACTGTCTATGAAAAGGGTTTAAAAACAACCTCATGCGTAGATACAAATTGATAGACCACCTGTTAAAATCTGTATCACCTAGATCAAGCATGCCTATAGGTAGAATAATCTCAAACTGTTTAAACATCTCCTTAAACTGTGATTGCGTATAGTCCCACGCCTAGGCAAGCCTTAATGATTAATGTCATTGTATAAAACTGAAAAATATGTTCTGATCGCTTATGTACTGCTTTACTATAACAGATGTTGAAAATCAGTAGGCAAACAGATTAGGACCCTGTCACTTAGTTCTAAAACAGTGCTGCATATCTTGTGTTTTGATGCTCACCTAGATATCATGTTCTAAGACTCTGAAATTCCCTGCATTTGTGTTTGTGACGTGCTTCTTATTTGCCTATATACATGTGGAGGTATACCTGGGCCATTTTTACTGCTTTTCCCCCTATTTTATTGTTCTACATGTTATTTGTTTGTCGCCAAGATTTTTGCCTTTTAAACACCTTAGGATTGTCTAGAACTGCCCAATTCTAGAGGTCCTAAACTCCTCCGTGATCACAAGGAAGGGACGGGTAACAACACACTTAGAGTTTGTTAATCCAAACTTGCTTATATAACCGCTAAGGGGTGGGGTAACGGGTAGTAAAAGGATATGATGAACTGTGGGCGAATGCAAAGTGTAGCCCCTCTCATTGAGGTGTGATTACCGGGCATTGCATGGATATGATCCTATAGTCTAAACAACTTAGGACCTCCCTTATCCCTTTTACATATGCGTGCTTAGACTGCTTATCTATTTAAAAGTCTTTGTTTTTTATACATATGTGTGCTTAGACTGCTTATTTTCTAATTGACTGATTCACAAAGTAAGTTTGGCCGGGACCCACCGTTGTGGACCTCGAGGGGTGCCTAACACCTTACCCTCATAGTAACTTCAAGCCCTTACCCAATCTCTGGTAATACAAACTGGTTTTATAAATGACCTGTAATAGGTGCCTTAACGAACCTTAATTCGTTAGATGGTGACTCTTCAATTCATTATACCCCTTTTCCCAAAAGAAAACGAGTTGTCCCAATAATGTCAAAAATCTTGACTATCCGCGAAGGAGAGAAAAAGGGGGGTGTGACAACATGGCGACTCTGCTGGGGATTTTAGGCTTTTACCATAACAAACTGCTTTGTGAATTTGTCTAAATGTGCCTTACTTTGTTATACTTTCACCCTTTCCCTTTCCCCTTTATGTCAAATTAACTGTTTATTTTCTCAAGTATTTATTTTTCCAATACGAAATTGACATGTTTCTTTGTTTTCTTCTGTAAACGTTTTCAATTATAACTGCTATATTTATCGCTTTCATAATGTGCAAATACGTGAAAACATGTTATTTATTACTTATTTATTACTGCGTAAATCATGCTCAACATCATATTCCACTCGTGCCTAAACAAATCCTATAGCAATGCTTGATGAGTGGTTGCACTCTTCCAATTTATATAACCCTTTAAATTAGGAAATGCTTATTTGCGGTAAAATAAGTCGATTAGCGTTGCAGTCGACAGTTCCGTGCCTTTCCCCCTCGAGTTGTCCGCTTGAGGGTACCGGTATAGACCCCCATAGAAACCTTACTCTTGTTATATTGTGCATGCATCATGGTCAAACCTAGCCGGGTTAATGTGTCGTCTGCACAATAACCCTTTAAGGCAAGCCTTATCCAAAAGTTCACCGGGGTATTCATAATCCCAATGGACACAATCACGTTCTATGCATTAATTTGGAGAACTAAATGCCAATATGCTAATCATAAGTGTATAAATAGTCGAATCTTGTGGGGGGAAGGGCCTAACCATTTTTGTCTTGAAGAAAATGAGGCACGAGCTACCCAGATTCGATATGGTCAGCAATATTCCACCAATGCTCCTAGATTGGTGGGAAGACCTTCCTTCAAGTGATAAGAAACACGTGAGGAAACATCTGGGCAATTTACCTTCTCTTCTGGACATCCAGCCAAGCAATATGCTGGTTGAGGCTGCGACTTTGTATTGGGACAGTGAAAGAGCTGTATTCCGCTTAGGGAATATTTAAATGACACCACTCTTAGAAGATATAGGAGGACTAGCTGGACTGTCTTGGGAAAGCCCTGGGCTGTTGGTACCTGATAATCGCACTGATAAAGGTTTTCTAAAAATGATGGGGTTGAAAAAAAATGCTGAATTGGAATGCCTGAAACAGTCCTACATACCTTTTGAATACTTGTATGAGAGATACGGTCATAGAAAATTGTACCGTACCTATCATGACGAGTTTGCTATCACATCTCTGGGTCATATCCACCGCAGAGTGTTTGTGTTTATTGTGTTGTTTTTGGTCTTGATAGTGTTCCCGATAAAAAGGGAAAGGATTCATACCAGACTAGCCATGATCGCCAGGACTTTGATGGAAGGGATCGATGGAAAAACATACACCATAGTCCCTATGATCTTAGCTTCCATTTACCGAGCTTTGGAGCGTTGTCAAAGAGGGGTTAAACATTTTGAGGGTTGTAACATGTTGCTGCAATTATGGCTATTAGAACATCTTCAATAGGGCCAATATCACCAAGAACTTCCGCGAAGGGATTGGAACGACCATATTGGTTTCCATCACCCCAAGCGGATGACCTACATTCCGGACAGATTTGCTCAACCGAAAAGTGCCAAAGACTGGGTGGAATTCTTTGACAATCTGACCGAGGAACAAGTTCAATAAATGTTCGAATGGTTCCCGACGGACGAGTTTATCATCAGGTCCAGGAATGCACCACACTTAGTGCTGATTGGGTTGAGAGGCATATATCCTTATGATCCTATCCGAGTCATGAGGCAGGCGGGCATGAAGCAAGTTGTACCAAGGTTTGCGAATATGGGTCACTTCAGAGAGGATTTGCAGGACGACGACATCCCTTACAAGTGCCAAGCTCAACACATGTGGCACTGCAAAATCATCATGGAGAAAAATACTATTGAGCCAGACAGATACCATGCTGGATGTGCACCTCTCTACCCGGCATGGTTGGAGGACGACTTATATGGGGTAGTAAGGCCAGGAATCAGTCGAGGCAATAGAATCATAGATGAAGATGATGAGGCTCAGGTCAAGTATAACCGACTACGCAAAAGGGTCCACAATTTCGAGAATGAGCACCGGGAAATACATGAGACCAATAGAAGGCTGATCGAGGAGTGGAAAGAGATGGCTATAATTTCCAACAGAAAGCTAGAATATCTGGAGCGAGGTATGAGACCAATAGATTTATTTTTTCTTTCATAAATGTAATAAGGCAAAGTGCCATTGGTGACTTATTTTCTATCGTTATTTTAGAATCGTTTTGGGATTCGTCTATTTTATATTAATTAAATGAGGCATTTATTGGCATCTAAGTTCTCCAAATAAACCTGTCGCTAAGCTACCTCGGGCACATGAGGCTTCCAAATCAGAACGTGCATTTACATTCTTGCAATATGTGTTTAAATACTGCAAATACTTTTATCATAATCCTCACTGACTTGGTTACCTTTTGTTTTTATTTTATTTCTTTTGATTATTACTCTTCCCCAAAGGTCGGTTCGTGCATTCTGGCAACATCAGCATATCATACAAGATTCAGGGGCCATCCACCTTCTCCTCCTCCTAGTCCACCTAAAGGCAAAGACAAAGCGAAGATGGATGACTTGAATAACATCAGAAAGGAAAACACTACACCAGCTGAACATCAAGAGGCTTTTAGCAGTCGGGGTACTCAGGTCCCGAATGATGCTGTGTCGCAACTTGAACAAAGGCTATTAAAACTCCAAGGAGAACTTGAACATGTTCGGAACCTAGCAAACTTGTCCTTATCACTTAGTGTTCCGGATGTCAACCACCCAAACACTCAAACCCCCGCACCACCTCAGAATACACCTAACAAACATCCACAGAATCCTCCTGCAACTCACCAATATACAACGCCACCGCAAAATCAAACCATCCCACCACAATACAACAAAAACACTTTCCACCCTCCACGAAACACCCCACCAATCATTCCTGAACCACAAAATTCCACCAACGATCACCTCTATGCTCAAGCACCAGGCCACGAGAATAATCCCATATACGTGGAAACCCTACCTCACTCCAATCAACCCATCTCTTATACACCGGAATCCAGTGAGAAGGACATGCTCATCAGAAACCTGGCCGAAGAACTCAAGAAATTGACTAGCCGAGGAGAAAATTGGAGGTCGGAAGCGGCCAAAGTTAGGCTGGCATTTGACGAGGAGAAAATGAACAAATTCTTTGTCAGGGCACAGGACCCGCAATATTATGAAGAACTGATGGTAGTTGAAAATCACAAGTTCTCCAACATCATCAAGCTGGGTGAAAGGATTGAAGAGGGTATCAAGAGCGGGATGGTCACAAATATCGAAGCACTACAAGCCACTAACAAAGCACTGCAGTCTGGTGGTATATCCAAGAAGAAAGACGTAGGAGCGGTAATAGTTTCACAAGGGCCCAATATGCATTGATGTATCAAACCTCTCCACTTGCATACCAAGCACCTCCACCTACATATCAGCCATCACCTCCACCTACCTATCAACCGTCACCTCCACCCACATATCAACCCACATCTCCTAGATATTCCTAACTAGCTAGTGCCTATCACACATACAACTCCCAACCGTCACATTTTAAGTCACCTCCAACTCGCCAAAACTTCCAAAGACCTCGACCTTACTTTGATCGCATGCCACCCAAACAGTATACCGCCATTGCCGAGCCCATTGACCAGCTGTACGAAAGGCTGAAAGTTGCTGGTTACGTCACTCACATACTTGCTGTAGCCATAAAGAATCCATCCCAATAGGTCAATCCGAACAAAACATGTGCATATCATTCGAGCATGAAAGGACATACCATCGATGAATGCCTCTTATTGAAGGATAAAATCCAGGCTTTGATCGACAATAAAATCATCCTGGAAAATGAGTCTACCCCTAATGTTCGCAATAACCCCCTCCCAGATCACAGGGGTGGAGGCATCAATGTAATAGCAATGGATGAAGAATGGGATCCTGAGGGAACAATCGGGTTAATAAAAGAAGGTGATGATCCCATGAAGCCAACATTTACACTCAATCCCATTATAAAATAGATACATCCGCTAGGAGAGGTTGAGGTAACCGCATAAGTCCCGTTCGAGTTTGAATTAGCACCACATACAGACACGCATGTGCCATTTGAGGTTGAAGTAGTGCCACCAGCCACGACACCTACTCCATTTGAAGTAAGGGTAGCCACACCACTTATGGTGACATTATCCACCACACCGCCTTTCAATACTAAGGTTGTGCCTTAGGACTACGTAGTTGAAGCTAGAAGGAAAGGAAAGACCAAGATAGAAGAAGATGGTGCTGCACAGGGGATGACTAGGACCGAAAGGGTCTACACACCTGAGCACTTAGGAGAGTCCAACAAGCATGCTTCTAACAGACCTCCCGTCATTGAAACAAGCCCGGATAACCTCTGGAGGAAGGTGCAAGCCAGGGAGTACTCAGTTATAGATCATCTGAACAATACTCCGGCCCAGATATCTATCTTATCATTGCTGCAGAATTCGGAAGCGCAAATGAGTGCTCTGATGAAAGTGTTGAACGAAACTTATGTGCCTAATAACATCAGAAGCAGAAAGATGGCTAACATGGTGGGGCAGGTATTAGAAAGTCACAAGATTACTTTCCATGAGGATGAACTACCACTTGAAGGCTTGAGTCACAACAAGGCACTACACATTACCGTGCAATGTGAAGATTACTTCATTACCAGGGTTCTGATCGATGGAGGGTCCAGCCTTAGCATTTTCCCATTGACAACACTAAAGAGGTTGGGAAAAGGACTGTACGAGATACGAGAGGGATCCATGAATGTGAAGGCGTTTGATGGGTCTCAGAGAGCCACATTGGAGAAATCTGTCTCTGTCTTTAGATGGGGCCTACATGGGTTGAGGTCAAATTTTAGGAGTTAGACATATCCGCGTCCTACAATCTGTTATTAGGACGACCATGGATACATTCCGCTGGGAATGTGGTATCGACTTTGCATCAGGAGGTAAAATTTGAGTGGAACCACCAAGAGGTAATTATCCATGGGGAAGGGAGCAACCCCATCTACAACCGCCAAACTATCCCGGTAGTTGAGGGTATAAGAAGGCTCGGTGGAGAAACTTGCCACCACATCGAGCGGGTCAATGCAATCGACAAAGATAAGTGGTGGGACAGTAAGATTGCAAGCATAATGAATTGGAGCGAATATGAACCTGGCAAGGGTCTCGACAAGAATCTTTAGGGCATTTCCAAGGCGATACAGCTGAAGCGTCACGACACTACTTTTGGCCTGGGATATCAGTACACCTGGTGAGATTACAAAAATTGGTCGCCACCATGTTGCGGTCCTTACTATCCATTTGACCAGCCTATACCGCACTAGGAACAAACTTTCCAAGAAGCCGAGATCATATGGGGATCAGAAGATGAGGAAGCATTAGCAGCCTTAAGGAACCTATTCATGGAGGACGAGGATATGGACTACAGTGTAATTGTCGTGGAGGAGGAGGAGGAAGGCCCTACCATCCAAGCTGTGAGCAAGGGATCATTCCTCAAAAACTAGACTGTCAGACCATCCAAGGCCCGACAAGTCCCGGGGTAGCAAGGCTGACCAAGCACTGTTTATTTTGTTTACTAATGATTTCCTTTTTTTGCACTTCTATTTTAAATAAAATCTCCAGTGTTCCAAAAAATGTTTGTTTAAATTATTGAAAATTGCTTTTATGTTTCAATGAATCGATATTTATTATTATCATTTTCTCTCTCATACTTTTACCTATACATCATTACTATTTCCTATCTTGATGAACCAATGACTGTGACATGCAATGAGACAACGCAACAAAAGGATAGTGATCCGGAAGAAGAAGACATCATACCCGAGGAAATCGTCAGAGAAGTAGAGGACTTTGAGAACAAGCCTAAGTCCAATCTGGACGAAACTGAAGTAATCGACTTAGGGGATTCTGAAACTATCAAGGAAACCTGCATCAGCATCCACTTGTCTCCGTCAGAAAAAGAAGATTACACACAGTTCTTGAAGTTATATGAGGAGATATTTGCATGGTCGTACGATGATATGACCGGGTTAAGTACATCCATCATGGCTCACAAGTTTCACACAAACCCAATGTGTCCGCCAGTAAAGCAGAAGCTCCGGAAGTTCAAACCTGATATGAGTCTAAAAAATGAGGGAGGAAGTCACTAAGAAAATCAAGGCCAAGGTGCTCAGAAAACAACTTTCATTTAGCCATGGGGATTGTTTTGACGGTTAACATCCTAATCGACAATTGTGCCAAACATGAATTCCAGTGGATTGTTTTGACGGTTACCATCATATTTCGATGGACGAGGAGGACGCTGAGAAAACAACTTTCATTTAGCCATGGGGAGTATACTGTTATAAGATGATGCCATTCGGCCTAAAGAATGATGGGGCCACTTACATGAGGACTGTGACTACCATCTTTCATTATATGATACACAAGGAGATCGAGGTGTATGTGGACGACGTTATCATCAAGTCCAAGAAAGACACATATCGTATAGAAAATTTGAGGAAGTTCTTCGATAGACTGCGGAAATACAATCTGAAACTAAACCCTGCGAGGTGTGCATTCGGGTTTCTGTCGGAAAATTTCTTGAGTTCATCATCAGTCGCAGAGGGATAGAGCTAGATCCATGAAAAGTCAAAGACATCCAGGAGCTGCCACCACCAAAGAGTAAGAAGGATGTAATGAGCTTTCTGGGACGGCTAAATTACATTAGCCGGTTCATAGCCCAGTCCACGGTCATATGTGAACCAATATTTAAGATATTAAGGAAAGATGCTGCAACCAGTTGGACCTCGGATTTTCAAAAGGCCTTCGACAAAATCAAGGAGTACCTATCAACGCCACCCGTTTTGGTCCCGCCAGAGCTGGGTAGACCCTTGTTACTCTACCTTGCGGTGCTAGATGGAGCTTTTGGCTGCGTTCTGGGGTAGCACGATGAGACAAGAAGAAAAGAACAAGCTATCTATTATCTGAGTAATAAGTTCACTCCATATGAAGCGCGATACTCTCTGCTGGAATGTACTTATTGCGCTATGACCTGGGTAGCTCAGAAGTTGTGACACAACTTTTGTTCCTACACAACATACCTCATATCAAGGATGGATCTCTTGAAGTATATCTTTCAGAAGCCCATGCCCACTAGCAAGCTGGCTAAGTGTAAACTTCTGTTGAGTGAGTTTGACATCGTCTATGAGACTCAGAAAGTGGTTAAGGGACAGGCACTAGCAGATCATCTTGCTTAAAATCATGTGGGAGGAAAATACGAACCCCTGAAAACGTATTTTCCCGAAGAAGAGGTACTATTCATAGGAGAATACATTGTTGAATCCTATGATGGCTGGAGGATGTTCTTTGATGGAGCAACAAATTTCAAAGAAGTCAGCGTTGGAGCGGTCTTAGTATAGAAAACTTGCCAACACTATCTGGTATCTGCTAAACTCAGATGTCCTTGCACCAAAAACATGGTAGAGTATGATGCCTGCATACTAGGGCTCAACATGGTCATCGACATGAATATTCAGGAGCTTCTGGTAATCGGTGACTCGGATTTGCTTATACACCAAGTACAAGGAGAATAGGCCACCAAGAATTCCAAGATATTTCCATATCTAAACCATGTGAAGGAATTGAGAAAAAGGTTCACAAAGACAGAATTTTGGCACGTCCCTAGAATTCAGAATGAGTTTGCCGATGCATGGGCCACACTATCATCCATGATACAACAGCCATACAAGAACCTCATTGATGCTATCCGAGTTAAGATCTATATCCATCCAACATATTGTGCCCATGTTGAAGAAGAAACAGACGATAAATCTTGGTTCCACGACATCAAGGAATACTTGGAAAAGGGATAATACCCGGAGCATGCAAATCATACTCAGAAACGCACGCTTCAGAGGTTGTCTAACAGTTTCTTCCACAACGGAGGAATCCTGTACAGAAGAACTCCTGATTTGGGATTGCTAAGGTGTGTCGACGCAAAAGAAGCTTCTAAACTACTCGAGGAGATACATGCTGGGACCTGCGGCCCACATATGAATGACTTTGTCTTGGCCAAGAAGATACTTAGGGCCGACCTTGGAGACAGATTGCATCTAGTATGTACGTAAATGCTACCAATGTAAAATACATGCATATATGATAAAAGTGCCGCCAAATGAGCTCAATGCAACTAGCTCACCTTGGCCATTCGCCGCCTGGGGAATGGATGTCATTTGTCCAATCGAGCCCATCGCCTCAAATGGACACCGATTCATCTTGGTAGCTATTGATTACTTTACCAAATGAGTAGAAGCATCATCTTACAAAGAAGTGACCAAGAAGGTCGTGGCAGACTTTGTCCGCGACCAGATTGTTTGTCGATTTGGAGTTCCATAATCAATCATCACTGACAACGCCTCCAATCTCAATAGTGATCTAATGAAGACCATGTGCGAGACTTTCAAAATCAAACACAAGAATTCCATAGCCTATAGACCTTAGATGAACGGAGTTGTAGAAGCCACCAAAAAGAATATCAAGAAGATACTGAGAAAGATGGTGGAAAATTACAAACAATGGCACGAGAAGCTGCCATTCGCTTTATTGGGATACTCTACCACAGTCCGCATATCAACTGGGGTAATTCCCTACTTGCTGTTTTATGGTACAGAAGCTGTTATTCCTGCCGAAGTGGAGATTCCTTCCTTGAGGATCATACAAGAATCTGACCTCAGCGATGCAGAATGGATAAGAAGCCAATATGAGCAGCAAGCCCTCATAGACGGAAAGAGGATGAACGCAGTATGTCATGGGCAACTCTATCAGAACAGAATGTCCAGAGCTGTAACGACCCAGCCGGTCATTTTGTGTGTTGGGACTCCGTTCCCGTGAATGACTCTTTCCATAGCGACTAGTCGTGCCTTATGACTTATGTGGGCAGGTAGTTCGAGATTCGGAAGTGATTTGGCCAGTTCAGGAACACTTGGTTCCTGAAGGCTAGCCTATTTGGCTGATTTTGGTTCCGAGCAGCGTTTTGAGCAAACGACCTCGGAATAAAGTTCTGACAGCTTCGAATGATGATTTTAGACTTGGGAGTGTGTTCGCCTCGGGTTTCTGATGACCCGGGAGTATTTCGGCACCTGAATTGGAATTCAGGATTTCATGTGATTTGGAATTTAGCGTGGAATTGGACCTCATGATATCATGGTCCGAATGGAATTCTGGAATTGGAAATAGTTCCGTATAGTCATTTATGACTTGTCCGCAAAATTTGGGGTCATTCCGAGCATTATAGACCCGTTCGGCGTATTGGTGAGCCATTGAAAGTTTTCTTGAAATCCTAAGTTTGATCTAAGGGGTTTTGGAGAGTGATTCTTGGTTTGAATGATAATTTTAGTGTTCTGGGAGCTCGAGCAAGTCCGTCATGTGATTTGGGACTTGTTGGTATAATTTGTCGAGGGCTTGGGTGGGCCCAGGGGTCACCCGGACCCCGATCGGGGTCAAAAACCAGCAAAACTCATAGTTGGTGGGAATGTACTGGTGTGACCGCACCTGCGGTCCATGAGCCGCAGGCGCGAGGTTCGCACCAGCGGAATTCCCTTCGCAGGTGCGGTTCTTTCCGTAGGAGCGGCCTTCTCTCCGTAGTAGCGGACAAATGCCCGCAGGCGCGACCTTCCCTAGGGGCCCAGGCCATCGCAGGAGCGGCCTATTCTCCGCAGGCGCGGACAAAAGCCCGCAGGTGCGAGAAATCCCCCAGTGCCCAGGCCTATTTTCCACAGGCGCAACTCTTTCATCCGCAGGTGCGAGTCCGCACCTGCGATCCAAAAGTCGCAGGTGCGGAAACTACTGGGCAGTTCCATTTAAAAGGCCCAAGTCGTGATTTCTTTCCCAAAATCACATTTCCTCCGTTGTTGACCACCCCAAGAGCTCCAGAACGGGTATTTTGGCCTAGGAACTCAGGTTAGTGATTCCGTAACCCTCCGCATGTCAATTTCTTCCGTCCTTTGAGAAATTTCCTCTTCCTTATTCATAGGAATTCATAAGAAATTGTTGGGGAGAATAGAGGGTTTTGATGAAAATGTAAATTCTGATTTTTGGGCCATGGAGGGATGATTAATTGAGTTAATCTTGATCCTTAGGCGACGTATAGCGCGTTTCTTCAAGAATTTTAATTTTTCGGACGCCGAGGCTCGGAGTTGAATTTCCAAAGTACATCAAGAATACGTTTTTGAGGAAATATTTGATAAATCCTCCTCGAATTTTGCTAAATTGATATAATTATGTGCTTTTGGCTAGTTGCGAGCCATCGAGGGTGATTCGGAGGATTCGTGCGTCGTGTTGATTGGTC
>ML299667.1:0-14816 GCA_005239495.1 Nicotiana undulata | reverse complement strand
CGATATTCCACCGCCTTTGTTAGCATGGCGTCCGATCACGCCCGATCGGCTAGGCCATCTCCCTACGGACAATGTGGTTTGACATACGATGCGAAAGAATGTTGTTACAGGAGTAGTACCACCATGTGCGCAACATGGAGTCTGATCTCAACCCGATCAGCTAAGCCGCCTCCCCACATATGCCGTGTGGGTCGATCTTATTCATTTTCCAATTCACAGGTACCAATTTCATCCCAATCAAGGGGAACCACCACAATCCACAATACACTCCTACACCGGCACGTGTAGTTTCAGGTATGGGCCTTATGACCCACCCTTCCTCGGTTTTGCTAATGATACTCCCAAAAACATTTTTAGTTAGTTTGCACACAAAGGTAACACCTATGTAAAAATGTATCCATCTCAGAATCGTTCACATTGTACAAATATTTATTAGCATTGACAACCCCTCACGATAGAAATATTTCCTCGGCTCTTTGGGCCTTTTCCAAGTTTTCTCTATTCATGGCACGATGGCCGTATTTCGTATTCCATACTTTCCCTTATTTTAGTTTCAAGGATCACCACTCATTTCCAACGTATAAAGTATTTTAGAAAATCATATATATAAAGTTACTCAGCAATTGAAACTTTAAGCACAAAAGGTTTCTTCTCAAAGATTAGGGCATAGCAACTAGCAATAGAAACATACACCAAAGTCATAAACAAGCAATACTTCAATTATTCTTGAATTACTCTTTCCCAGTTCATTTCAACACCTTTATAGATTATCAACAACCAAACATACTCAATCAAGTCATTAAGCACACATAAAAGCAATTAGGAGTATAAAGCATACCGAGTTTTCCTCACCCAAATGGTGTACTACTTTTTCATTAAGGATATGACTCAAAGACATACCATTATAATAACAAGCCATACTTTAAATCTCTATCTTTTAAAAATAAGCTCATTTGAAATTCTCAAGTTTGTAAGTTCATATGGGATGACCCAGAATATAGAAATTAGGAATCGAGCTAATTATACTTAAACCTTTGGAAAACATTAGGGATTTTCATCCCGAAGGAGAAAGTTTAGCCAACATACCTCAAAGAGCTTTTCCTTAAGTTTAGACAATACACCAACACCTCTAGCCATAACAATCTATAAGGAGATAGCGGAAATAGATTAATAATTAGGAAGATTACCCATGGTGTAACTCTCTTAGGAATTTCATCAAACACCTAACATGTGAAGTAGACTTCAAGGTTTAGAAATGCTAATTCCTTCTTCCCTAAACCAATTTTAACATGAACTACCAAAATTTATTCTTTAACATCACATACTACAACTTACTCCTACATGCATGGCCTATTTCTAACCCCCACCACATATTTGAACCCTTAACCTTTTGCATGGAATTTTTGGAAGTAGGGCTTACCCGGATGGAGGACAATCTATGATTATCTTTCTTGATTCTTGAAAACTTGAGCAAGATTTGGATGATTATGAAGTTAGTCCCCTTCTTTCTCTCTCTATATGCTCTCACCTCTCTCTAAATCAGTAGATAATGACCCCAAATGAAGCCCTTAAACCTATTTATGAAAATGGGGTCGGGTTATAAAAATAGGAAAAATAAGCCTCCGTAACAGGGTCTGCGATCACAGAATGGACTGCTGAACGAACATGCAGGCCGCAGAATTCATCGCAAAGTAGCTGCCCAAAACTGGGCTACACTGGCCCAATCTGCGACGTATCTGCAATCGCAGAGTCAAAATGCGACATGAAATGCGATCGCAGATTTGACACAGGATCGCATTTTTCCAGCCTTCGGTAATTGGATCATAACTTTGCGTAGGAATGTCCAAATGACGAACGGTTTGAAGCGTTGGAAACTAGACTAGAAGACCTTGTATTCGATAGGTTATTCATTACATAATACTTTACACAAAATTAGATATGCTCCTTCAAAGTGTGGACTAGTGCAAATACTTTTGGAATTTTAGCCTATTATGGAATTCTACCATTTGGCCTAGCCTTAGGCTTCCCCTTGGATATCACATTACTTATTATATGACTCATACACTTATCCACCACATCCAATTCATTTACATTATAATTAAAGCACATACAATATTACTATTAGTCTACCATGCACCCCGAATCCTATATTGCTTAGCAAAAATTTTTCGGGGCCTTACATTCTCCCCCGCTTAGGATCATTCGTCGTCGAATGAGAGGTGGAGCCTGACCCAAACACCTAACATAACATATTTCAGAAATCTCGGCATCATCTCCTTTGTTACTAGGACTATCTACCTGTCAGAGAATAACCAAAAACCATCCTAAAAACGCATCAATAACTCGACAAAGTGTCACAATGTATATACCCATAACACTAATTCTCAGCATCACAAGAACTACATTATCATAATGACAACTGAACATGGACTGCACATTTTCAGATCATAACACATATAAGGAACCTTTCAAGTCAAAACTAATTGATATACAACCAAGCGAAAACATTTTCCTTCCACGACACTTTCGGCCTTCAAGGTGGCCTCTTCGATGTCACGACCCAAATTTCCGTTGCGGTCGTGATGGCTCCCAACAACGGGGTCAGCCAAGCCAACACCTATCTACTAGTGAGGTTACCTTACATGTTTAAGTGATTAAAATCTCCTTCGGGTTTTTAAGGTAAGAAATTCATTAAAAATAACGTTTAAACGTTAGCACGTGAGATTGTGTAATTCAAAGGTATTGCCAGCACATACAACTCCGCAAAATACCGGGCCAAAACTATAAAGTGTGCCAGAACCTAGTGTCACAAGTCAACAGGCGACTAGGATAATCTACAAAATGCTACTAAAAATGCACTACTGTCTGAAAGGTAATAAACAATAATATCCCAAAACTATAAGCAGAGGACTCCACAGTGCTGCCGAGATCGCCAAGGGAAACAACTCATCGTGTAGTCAGCCGAACAGAAACTCTCAACGATGACCACCGGAATAGTGACCGGATGCAGCTGCCTCAGAACCTGTACAATTAAGTATAGAAGAGTAGCATGAGTACATATATTTAAATATGTACCCAGTGAGTATCTTGTCTAAACTCGAAAGGTAGTGAAGAGAAGTAGACGTATTACTCACTAGGTCAATAATAATAATAATATATTGCAACAAGATTGAACAGGAGCAAATAATTATGGAAAATGGGTAGACATGGAGCAGTCAAGTATACAAGTAAAATCTCCCTTTCAATATCAGATAACAATAATAAATAGAATCCTCGAGTTTCCTTCCATACCAAACAATTTAAATAAGGATAATTTATGATAAAGGCTGTCAGATAGATAAATAGCATGTAATATGCCGAAGCGTACAACCGAAGCGTCGCAATAATTTAAATGTGCATTGTCGAGGGTCGACGGCCCGAACCATAGATGAATCTATTACTCCGCTCACAAATCGATCATGTGACGCGGTTAACATAATATAAGGCTACCCCGCTCACGAATCATACTTGTGACTCGGGTGCTCGTAACATACACATAATCATTAGGAAAGCCTTNCCGAGGGTCGACGGCCCGAACCATAGATGCATCTATTACTCCGCTCACGAATCGATCATGTGACGCGGTTAACATAATATAAGGCTACCCCGCTCACGAATCATACCTGTGACTCGGGTGCTCGTAACATACACATAATCATTAGGAAAGCCTTAAGAGAAATTCTGGTGCATGATTGGAAATATAGAATCAACATTTAAATTTACAAAATACCCACTATTATTTCCATATATAGGGATACCAACTAACCGAAGGTACATGAAAGTGTACAGGCAAGACACGTAAAAGCATGCTTGTGAGTCCTAAAACTACCCAACATAGCATAATAGTTGCTACGCACGGACTCTCGTCACTTGGTGAGTACGTAGCCCTCGCAAATAATGACATTCAGTCAATAACAATTACCTATGGGGACAATTCCCTCTTACAAGGTTGGAAAGGAGACTCACCTCGCGTAGAACCTACTCCTTGGGTCAAGAAAGTGCCCGAAACTCCAAACTCATCGCCCAAGGACTCGGAACTAACCAAATATTATTTAAATACATCAATATACGTTCAAAAGTATGAAATTATACTACTAATTAGGCTAATTCACCATTCTTGAAGAAATCCCAAAATACACCCTCGGGCCCACATACTCGAATTCCGGAAATCTTCGACGAAAACACTCACCCATAGCCTAAGGATCATTTTTATATAAATTTCATGAGATTTCATGGTGAAAAAGTTGTAAAATTCCCCTAAATCCACTCTAACCCCTTTAATTCCACTAATTAGATGTTAATCTACCTAGGTTCGGGTGTAATAAACTAACATTTAATTGAAAAATACTTACCTCTTAGAAACTAGGCTGAACACCCTCTTGGAAGCTCTCAAAATTGCCTATGGTGGGGAAGAAAATGGTGAAAGAAGAAGAAACCCATATTAAATGAATCACTGCTTTCAGTGATTCTCGCACCTGTGGTCATTGGACCGCACCTCCGGCCAAATGGTCGCACCTGGGATGAAGGCCAAGGGGGCCTGGGACCGCACCTGCGAAGGGGTTCCCGCACCAGTGGGTCCGCGCCTGCGGACAAACCTTGCACCTGTGAGGTCGCGCCTGTGAGAGAGAGTCCACTCCTGCGGAAATTGGCCAGCCTTCCCCTGGGTCGCACCTGCGATGGTTTGACCGCAGGGGCGGTATCGCACATGCGACCTGGGCAACCAAACCTGCAGTCACACCAGATCCGGTGCACCAGCCGCTGAAGTTACTGGTTTATGGCCTCGATTGGGGTTCGGGAGGCCCCTGGGCTCACCCGAGCCCCCGTGCAATAATACCAACAAGTACTAAATCCTATTACGGACTCGCTCAGACTTCGGAACCCTCAAAACAGTGTTAAAACTCAAAATCACTCCTCAAAACCCCTGGAATCAAACTTAGAAATTTCAAGTTTTAAAATTCGGTTTCTATGCGCCGAACCGACCTACACTACTCGGAATAACACCAAACTTTACAGGAAACACATAATAATCATATTTAACCTATCCCGGGCTCCGGAACCATAATACGGGCCCGATAACAAAGCTTTCACATTAATTATCATTTTCAAAAACCTTATTATTTTTCAGAAAACAATTTTCTTTAAAAATTCATTTCTCGGCCTTGGGACCCCGGAATTTGATTCCAGGCACACGCCCAAGTCCCATATTTTCCTACGGACCCTCCGGGACCGTCAAATCTCGTGACCGGGTCCGTTTACAAAAAATGTTGACCAAAGTCAACTTTAATCAATTAATTATTAGAATTTTAGTTTTTCATCAAGTTTTCATATAGAAGCTTCCCGGCTACACGCCCGGGATGCGCACGCATATCGAGGTGAGATTAGAGGAGGCTTTTGGAGCCTCAGAACGCAGATTTAGCTAGATTAGCGCCGGATGACTGTTTGGGTCATCACAATCTCCACCTCTTAAACAAACGTTCGTCCTCGAACGGACATAGATATGTACCTGAGTTTGGGAAAAGATGGGGATAGTGGCTCCGCATGTCCTCCTCGGACTCCCAAGTCGCCTCCTCAACTGGTTGGACCCGCAACTGGACCTTCACGGCAGAAACTCTTTTAGATCTCAACTGGCGATCCTATCTGCCAATGGTAGCAATTGGCTCCTCCTCGCAGCCCAATCTCTCATCAAACTTAATAGTGCTGAAATCCACCACGTGAGAGAAGTCGGGGTGATACCTCCGGAGCATGGACACATGGAATACCGGATGAACTCTAGATAAGTGGGGAGGCAAGGCAAGCTCATAAGCAACCTCTCTTACTCGCCGCAAAACCTCAAAAGGACCTATAAACCTCGGACTCAACTTGCCCTTCTTCCCAAACCTCATAATGCCTTTCATAGGCGATACCTTCAACAGAACCTTGTCCCCCTCCATAAATAATACATCACGAGCCCTCTGATTCGCATAGCTCTTCTGTCTGGACTGTGCTGTGTGGAGCCTCTCCTGAATCAACTTCACCTTCTCTAAGGCATCTCTCACGAGGTCCGTGCCATATAACATAGCCTCACCAGGCTCAAACCACCCGATGGGAGAACAACATCGCCGACCATAAAAAGCCTCAAATGGAGCCATCCCAATGTTGGCCTGATAACTGTTATTATAAGCAAACTCGGCCAAAGGCAAGAACTGGTCCTATTGACCTCCGAAATCAATCACACATGCCGTGAGCATGTCCTCCACTATTTGAACTATACGCTCCGACTGACCGTCGGTCTGAGGGTGAAAAGCTGTGCTGAGATCTATCTGAGTGCCCATCTCTCGGTGCAAAGCTCTCCAGAAGTGCGAGGTGAACTGAGGACCTCGGTCTGATATAATGGACACCGGTACAATGTGCAACCGGACTATCTCCCGAATATAGGTCTGGGCTAGCCTCTCCGATGTATAAGTAGTAGCCACCGGAATAAAATGCGCCGATTTGGTCAACCTATCCACAATGACCCAAACCGCGTCAACCTTCCGTAAAGTCTGAGGTAACCCAACTACGAAGTCCATGGTAATGCGCTCCCACTTCTACTCAGGAATGGGCATCTGCTGAAGGAGGCCACCCGGCCTCTGGTGCTCATACTTCACCTGCTGACAATTAAGGCACCTAGCCACGAACTCCACAATGTCTCTCTTCATCCGCCTCCACCAGTAATGCTGCCTCAAATCACGGTACATCTTCGTAGCACCTGGGTGGACAGAATACCGCGAACTGTATGCCTCCTCAAGTATCCTCTGCCTCAAGCCATCAACATTGGGCACACACAAATGACCTTGGAGCCTCAAAACACCATCCTCGCCAATAGTAATCTCCTTGGCACCACCCTGAACCACTGTATCCCGGAGCTGAACCAAGCGTGGATCGTCATACTGCCGAGCCTTAATCTCCCTCAATAATGAATACTGAGCAACCACATGTGCTAGAAACCGACGAGGCTTCGAAAGATCGAATCTCACCAGACGGTTAGCCAAAGACTGAATGTCCAAGGCTAGAGGCCTCTCCTCAGCTGCAATGTAAGCCAAACTACCCATACTCTCCGCCTTCCTACTCAAGGCATCTGCTACCACGTTCGCCTTGCCCGGATGATAAAGGATGGTGATGTCATAATCCTTTAGCAACTCAAACTACCTGCGCTACCTCTAGTTAAGATCCCTCTGCTTGAACAGGTGCTGCAAGCTGCGGTGATCTGTATAAACCTCACAAGACACCCCATATAAATAATGCCTGCAAATCTTAAGAGCATGAACAATCGCTGCCAACTCTAGATCGTGCACTGGATAATTCTTCTCATGAACCTTCAGCTAGCGTGAAGCATAGGCAATAACTCTCCCTTCCTGCATCAACACACACCCCAAACCGACGCGTGAAGCGTCGCAATACACTGTATACATCCCAGAACCTGAGGGTAATACCAAAACCGGTGTTGAAGTCAAAGACGTCTTGAGCTTCTGAAAGCTCGCCTCATGCTCGTCAGACCACTGAAATGAGGCATTCTTCTGAGTCAATCTGGTCAGTGGGGCTGCAATGGATGAAAAGCCCTCCACAAATCGTCGGTA
Source organism: Nicotiana undulata (assembly GCA_005239495.1). Lineage (NCBI taxonomy): Eukaryota > Viridiplantae > Streptophyta > Magnoliopsida > Solanales > Solanaceae > Nicotiana > Nicotiana undulata. The sequence continues at coordinate 7,182 of ML299667.1, read as the reverse complement.
ATAGCCTGCTAGACCCAAGAAACTCCTGATCTCAGTAGCTGAAGTAGGACGTGGCCAACTCTAAACCGCCTAAATCTTCTTAGGATCAACCTTAATACCCTCTCCGGATACAAAATGACCCAAGAATGCCACGGAATCTAACCAAAACTCACACTTGGAGAACTTAGCATATAGCTTTTGTTCTCGCAAGGTCTGGAGCACAACTCTCAAATGTTGCTCGTGCTCTCCCAAGCTACGTGAATAAATCAGAATGTCATCAATGAAGACGATGACAAAGGAATCAATGTACGGCCTGAACACCCTGTTTATCAAGTCCATAAAAGCAGCAAGTGCATTAGTCAAGCCAAAGGACATCACCAAGAACTCATAGTGGCCATATCTCGTACGAAAAGCTGTCTTCGGGACATCAGAAGCCCGAATCTTCAACTGGTGGTACCCCGATCTCAAATCAATCTTAGAAAACACCCTGGCACCCTGCAACTGGTTGAATAAATCATCAATGTGCGGTAATGGATACTTGTTCTTGATGGTGACTTTGTTTAACTGGCGGTAATCAATGCACATCCGCATAGACCCATCTTTCTTCTTCACGAATAGAACCGGAGCACCCCACGGTGATACACTTGGCCTGATGAATCCCTTAGCCAACAATTCCTCAAGCTGCTCCTTCAACTCCTTAGGAGCCATACGATACGGGGGAATAGAAATAGGTTGAGTATATGGAGCTAAGTCAATGAAAAAATCAATATCACAATTCGGAGGCATGCCTGGAAGATCTGAAGGGAATACATCTGCAAACTCTCGAACCACGGGCACTGAATCAATAGTCGGAGACTCGGCGGTGGTGTCCCGCACATAAGTAAGGTACGCTAAACAACCCTTCTCGACCATATGTCGAGCCTTCAGGAAGGAAATAACTCTACTGGCTGCGCTGACTGAGGAACCTCTCCACTCCAGTCTGAGCAACTCGGGCATGGCCAATGTAACCGTCTTGGCGTGGCAATCCAAGATGGCATGGTGAGGAGATAGCCAATACATCCCCAGGATAATCTCAAAGTCAATCATGTCGAGCAATAGAAGGTCCGCTATAGTCTTGTGCCCAAAAAATAAGATCACATAAGACCGGTATACCTGGTCTACCACTACAAAATCACCCACGAGGATGGATACATATATAGGAGAAGCCAAAGACTCACGAGGAACATCTAGAAAGCAAGCAAATAAGGCTGACACATATGAATAGGTAGATCCTGGATCAAATAGTACTGATGCCTCTCTACCACATACTTAAATAATACTTGTGATCACGGCATCTGAGGCTACTGCATCTGCTCGGGCTAGTATAGCATAAAATCTAGCTGGAGTACCTGAAGACTGACCCCCGCTGGACTGAATAAGAGCTGGCTGAGCTCTTCCTGCCTGGCCTCCACCTCTGGGACGACCTCTACTCGTCTTCCCTCCACCTCTAGGTGGATGGGGCGCCTGTGCTGAGTATGTAGGCTGATAACTCTGATGGACGGCCTTACCCCGAAGTCTGGGGCAAGCCCTCCTCATATGACCTGAATCCCCACACTCGAAGCATCTCACTGGAGGCATACCATGCTGCCCTGAAGAAGGAGGACCCTGAATAGATGGGGAATGGTGGGAAACCTCTGGCATAGCACTGAAATAGGAGCTAGGAGGACCCTGATGACTTTAATACCCTCCTGAGGAACCCTGAATGGTTGGAGGGCGGTTAGAACTCTCCGGCATGGCACTGAAGTATGGTCTCGCTTGAGCACCGCGAGAAGGTGGTGGTGGAGCTGAATATGGAGGCCTGCTGGGCTGACCTCTGCCAAACTGACCTCTACCCCTAGCCGGGGTACCTCTGAAGTCTCCAGAAATCTAGCTCTCTTGTCTTGCTGACTCTGCTCCCTGCTCCTAGACCAGTAACCCTCAATCTGGCGAGCTATCTCAACCACAAGCTGATAAGGAGTACCCATCTCCACCTCTCGGGCCATGTTGTATTAATACCAGAATGTAACCCTGCTACGAACCTTCGCACCCTCTCAGCATTAGTAGGAAGAATCATGAGGGCATGGCGGGACAACTCTTAAAATCTGGCCTCGTAGTCGGTCACGGACATCTGGCCCTGCTCCAGCTGCTCAAACTGATAACACAACTCTTCCCTCTCCGAGGGTGGAATATACATGTCCAAGAATAGGTGAGTAAACTGCTCCCAAGTGATCGGAGGTGAACCTGCTGGCCTACCAAGGATGTAAGACTGCCACCATCTGCGAGCTCTACCCTCAAGCTGGAAAGTGGTGAAATCAACCCCATGGGACTCCAGAATTCTCATGTTGTGCAGTCTATCCCTGCATCTATCAATGAAGTCTTGAGCATCCTCACCCCTCTAACCTCCAAAGGTCGGAGGATGCAATCGAGTCCATCTGTCAAGTAGCTTCTGCGGATCGCCGTCCGCAGCCGGTCTGAGCTCAGGGGCCCAACCCACCGGTAATGTGTCCGGAGTCTGATATACCGCGCTGCATGACCTGTGGCCTGAGCAGTAAGGGTCTAAACTCCCCCTCCTGCCTGAGAGGTGGCAGGATCCGCTGAAAATAATCCAGCCTGAGTCATAGTATCCATGAACCGCATCATACGGCCCATGACCATCTGAAAGCCTAAGGCAGTCATAAAATATACTGGGGGCACCTCATCCTGCTGCTCAATAATTGGATCCTTTGGGGGCACTAGTGGAGCAACTCTGGGACGCCCTCGTCCCCCACGTCGGGTCGGTGCCCTCCCCCGACCTCTACCTCAGACGGTGGGGGTAGAGGCATCTCCCGAGTCAGGGATAACAGTTGCACGAGTCATCACCATCTGTGGGAGAATAGAAGAATGAAACTTAGTAACCGTTGACTGCATGATAGAATAGAAATAAAGAGAGCTTTCTTAACACCCTATAGCCTCTCGAAGATAAATACAGACGTCTCTGTATCGATCCTCAAGACTCTACTAGGTTTGCTTGTGACTTGTGAGACCTACGTGAACCTAGCGCTCTGATACCATGTTGTCACGACCCAAATTTTCGTTGCGGTCGTGATGGCGCCCAACATCGGGGTCAGGCAAGCCAACACCTATCTACTAGTGAGGTTACCTTACATGTTTAAGTGATTAAAATCTCCTTCAGGTTTTTAAGATAAGAAATTCATTAAAAACAACATTTAAACGTAAGCACGTGAGATTATGTAATTCAAAAATATTGCCAGCACATACAACTCCGCAAAATACCAGGCAAAAACTATAAAGTGTGTCAGAACCTAGTGTCACAAGTCAACAAGCGACTGGGAAAATCTACAAAATGCTACTAATAAATGCACTACTGTCTGAAAGGTAATAGACAATAATATCCCAAAACTATAAGCAGAGGACTCCACAGTGCTGTCGAGATCGCCAAGGGAAACAGCTCACCATGTAGTCAGCCGAATAGAAACTCTCAACGATGACCACCGGAATAGTGACCGGATACAGTTGCCTCAGAACTTGTACAATTAAGTACAGAAGAGTAGCATGAGTACATATATTTAAATATGTACCCAGTGAGTATCCCGTCTAAACTCGAAAGGTAGTGACGAGAAGTAGACGTATTACTCACTAGGTCAATAATAATAAAATATTGCAACAAGATTGAACAGGAGCAAATAATTATGGAAAACGGGTAGACATGGAGCAGTCAAGTATACAAGTAAAATCTCCCTTTCAATATCATATAACAATAGTAAATAGAATCCTCGAGTTTCCTTCCAGACCAAACAATTTAAATAAGGATAATTTATGATAAAGGATCTCAGAGAGATAAATAGCATGTAATATGCCGAAGCGTCGCAATAATTTAAATGTGCACTACCGAGGGTCGACGGCCCGAACCATAGATGCATCTATTACTCCGCCCACGAATCGATCTTGTGATGCGGTTAACATAATATAAGGTTACCCCGCTCACGAATCATACATGTGACTCGGGTGCTCGTAACATACACATAATCATTAGGAAAGCCTTAAGAGAAATTCCGGTGCATGATTGGAAATATAGAATCAACATTTAAATTTACAAAATACCAAAGTCAACTTTAATCAATTAATTATTAGAATTTCAGTTTTTCATCAAATTTTCACATAGAAGCTTCCCGTCTACATGCCCGGGCTATGCACGCATATCGAGGTGAGATTAGCGGAGGCTTTCAGAGCCTCGGAACGTAGATTTAGTTAGATTAGCGTCGGATGATCGTTTGGGTCATCACACTTGACTTACAAGCTTTTCCATAACACATTCACGGAAATAATATCAACTCCCAAACATACATAACAAGGATGACAGATAGACACCTCGCATGAGTTAACTATTCATTAACTTTACCTTTAATGATTTCCACTGTACAATTTACATTCCTCCGGACATAACAATTCATGGTAACAACAACAGCCCACAATTCCATCACATGGCATCATACCATCAAGAATATCATTTCATAGTAACCAAACAATCATGTGTTCATAATAGTCCCTACCACCCATTAATGTAATCACGAAGGTGTTCATCAACAAGAATATAATTTCATTTCAATCAACAATCCATATGAAGTCAAGCCACGATGATTCTTGCCAATAATGCATCATATAGGATATTACCATGATCATATAGTTCAATCAAATCAATTCACACCCTTCTTTTATCACTACCTTCTTAGACATAAACATATGAAAACACAAAGTACATGAGGAACAGTTACGGGGAACATCATACTCCTAGTGCAACCTAATGGGGAAAATGCTCTTATGTACCCTTCATTATCAATTCACATAACATCTATAGGGGAAAATTTTGAGAATAACCGGTTTACCTTCCTGAATTCTAAATCTCTATGCGAACACCCAAACTAAACTCGTGGTGACCTTCATGATTTCTCTAAGATGTGCTATAATAAATTGACCATAAAATTACCTACTGAATATATGTGATCACATGGTGACTTTGACACATTTGAACTTTCAATACCAAAATAGGCCAAATACAGTGAGGAACAACAGAGTTCAAGATTGGGCTGGAATTATTCAGGAATCCATTAATGTGATGCGCAGAGTATTTTATGAGGTTATATTCTAAGAGACACGATGATCTATATTAACGATGCTGACATGGTTTAATCCAGGTGACTACATCAATAATAAGATTAGTGAAGCATAGTGGTAATTATTATTCTTAGATAAGGTGGATACCATGTATGTGAACTTGAGACTTTATAGAACTGATCAAGTAGGATACACCAGCCGTGTCTCTGAGTGTAAGGTAAATAGTTGAGCTCAAATGGTAAGACTCTTGCAACATGGGTGTGATTGAGGCCGCAAATGAAATACATGGAATTTTATTTCACTCCTAACAATAAGCGACACAAGGACTCTATGCCACAAACGCATGAGGATGGAAAAGAAGTCATCTACTTATGAGGTTATCATAATTCGAACAATCTACCCCTTCCCAAGGCGGTGGAATGCCAGAGGTAGCAAAATTCCCCATACATGACCATGACGTTGTCAATACTCCTAGAAGCCGAGTGAGCAGAAAGTCACATAACCTCATCAAATCCGACCCATTTAAGACTTTTGAAAAGGGGACACACTTTGATTCGAAATCATGGCAATTTAAGCTTGAACTTTAAGGAAAATCATTACTTTTGGAACCCATGAAACATGCCCTCATAGCCCTAGAAAATCATCAACAATGGCGATAAAGTACTCACAATCATTACGAGCTAGTGTAGAATAAGGCCTTGAAGTGACCATATGAATAATTATGAAAGGGTGAGAAGTCTTGATGCACTTATCGGAGAAGAGTAACCCAAGTTACCTAGTCGCATGGACAAGCAGAGCAGGTAGATGATCGTTTAGGAGAAAATCTCACAAGAGGTGCGAGCAATATCTTTTTATCATAAGAAAATGAACATACACCGACCATCGATGCCATAAGGCATGAAATTAGATTCACAAGGAGAGTTACCAGATGAAAATAGATAGTAAGGCAGCACAACTAAGAACACCATTTGGAATCAACAAGCTTAAACAGAGTTGAAGACATTTAGAAGTCTGTAGTAAGGGGAGATTTTCCCACTCCCAAGGCGCTTGTAGTGTACATAAAAGTGAGGTTAATTAAATCAGATCATATAGTTGGATAACTAGTTGAGAAATTGAGATAATATCGCATTGAAGATTACGGGTAAACAACACATGATGCAAGACAAATGAAAAGAAAGTGAGAGAGCTTATAGAAGTGACCTTTACATTGTAACCACTAGGAAAGGTGATAATATAAGGGATTACGAGGACCTTTACGTTTTTAAAAGAAGATCTCCGCATATAGTCACATGATGTATAGCTCCAAAACATAAAAATCCACTTATGTTTAGCAACTATGCTTCGCAACGAAGAACTACAACACACTTCTACACAACCAGTTATTACCGACCAAATTGGAGATACTATAAGGCTTGTCNGTGAGAGTTCGACTGGGAAGAGGATTGTTAGATTAGCACATGCATAGATGATTCAGAAATTGCGGCATGCTATCAACCCTTGATGAACTTGAAGTGAAGTAGGAACCCATGTAATTTGTGGCATTTATTAATCCATTGACCATATATCTAGAAGTATTTTGAAATTAGAGCTGCTCTTTCTGGTTCAGAGTTCAACCTTTAACGATAGTGCTTCTAAGGGAATATGATTGAGAAGGGATAGTATAACCGATAGTAAATGAAGCAGGCTGGTAGTTAAAGTAAGAGGATGGATTGACTTGCCCCCGCCACCTATAATCCCATATCCTTTTTTAGTTATGTCAGAATACTGAAAACCCTAGTAATATCAGAGGACCAAAAACTAGTTAACTAGAAAATAAAGGTATTGTTACATCTATCCCATTTTCTAGGTTCAGCGGAATTGGTACAGAATTAGGGTGGATCACCATTGATAAAAGAAATTGTATTTCTAGATACCAAGGAAACAATTATGTTGTTCCTTTGGCCTTTGAGATTGGAACTGAGGAATGGGTCAACAACTAGAGGAAAGCCGGGTACAACAGAGTAGCTAATCAAAAACGAACTTGAGGTTTTAAGAGTAACTCAAGAGCTTCACGGCTAGTGGAGCCACTACAAA
>ML299664.1:8856-28379 GCA_005239495.1 Nicotiana undulata | reverse complement strand
TTGGCCGAAAATTAACTCTGAAGGAAATGCAAGCGAAAGAGTATCCATTCTTGGACTCCGATGTTCCAGCAATTTTTGAGGAACTCCTTGAATTGAAACTTATTGAGTTACCTGAAATGAAGTGGCCAGACGAAGCTAGAAGGACTAATGATCCGAATTATTGAAAGCACCATCGGTTGATTGTCCACCCTATTGAAAAGTGTTTCATCTTCAAGGAGAAAGTCATGGACTTGGCCGCTGAAGGAAAAATCTTGTTAGAGGATGAGAAGGAAAGTTCGAATCAACTCTCTGTCGTTTTTGGTTCACATGAGCCCGTTGTCCTTTGCAATTTTGTCGAAGTACATGAATGTGATGGCATCCGAATTGCATCATCACCAAATATGATTAAATTTGGTGACTTTGAACCTATCGATGTGAGCAAAACATTGCTTCTCCCTATAGTGAGTGAAGCAGTAGTGGAGGAAAAATCTCAAGAGGAAAGCGAATCATGTGAAGGTCAAAAAGATGACGAAGGTTGGACTCTTGTGACTCGGCGGAGACGCTGCAAAATAAATTCACAAAGGGAATCCAATAAGCAATTGACTAGGGGAAAAATGATGAAAAGACCCAAGAAGAAAATGATAAATAGGAATTGGAAGAAAACTAAAGTGGAGGAAAATCGCTATCAAAGGCTATGTCGTCCAGTGACATTGGATGAATTCCTACCAAGTTGGTTACACATGCGAGCTTCCTGTGAAGATATCAAGGCCTCATGTTGTAAGCTAGAGGAAGAAGAGACAAATAAGGAAGATGCATCATCATTGCCACCTCCCTTGTCTAAAACACTCACTGAGAAGCTCTCTGAAGAAGTGGACACTTGTGATGCAAAGATCACATTTACTAATGATGATATTTTGCTTGGAGAAATACCCCATAATCGTCCGCTATTTATGGTTGGATTTGTGCGTGAGCGGAGAATAAGTAGAATTTTAATTGATGATGGATCTGCCGTCAATATTCTCCCAATTCGTACTGTCAAAGAGCTTGGCATACCGATGGATGAACTACGTGAAAGTCATTTGATGATTCAAGGGTTCAATCAAGGGGGGCAAAGAGCTATAGGGACTATCAAATTGGAAATAAATATGGGAGATTTGCATTCGAGTGCATGGATGCACGTGATCGATGCAAAGACCTCATATAATATCTTGTTAGGAAGGCCATGGATACACGAAAACAAAGTGGTCTCGTCCACCTACCATCAATGCTTGAAGTACTGTGAAGATGGGGTCGAAAAGAAGATAGTCGCTGATGATAAACCCTTTACCGAGGCTGAATCATACTTTGCCGATGCAAAATTCTACTTAAAGAATTACGTCTCGAAAGAGGTTAAGTTTGATGACGTGATGTTGAGAAAAAATGTCGAAAAGAAGGTTGATGTCACAACTGGGAAGGCAAAAAATTTCGGTTGAAAAAGGTCAGGTGCTTTATGATAGGAGAAAGATGAATGAGGCATCTTCAAGTAAGAAGGGGACTCCTGTTATTAGCTATGTCCCAAAGGCAAGGAAGGTTGAAGATTCTTCTTCTGAACTACAAGGCAATGTGTTAAGAGACTTGACCCTTCCTATCAAGCGAATTGATGGAATTAAGTCATCTACAAAGTTGCTTAAAGGGTTTGTCAAATCATCAAACCGCAATTCGCTCCTAAATCTAGCACTCCCTGCAAAGCGCACAGATGAGAGCTTTGACCCAAACGCATACATGTTGTTAGCAAAATCTGGATATGATCCCAATGAACCATCCAAGTTGGGAAAGCTCTCGCCTGAAGCTTCAAATCCTACTCAAAGGGAGAGGATGGAGAAAGGGTACCCACTAAATCAATCACGGGACANGTAACTACATCACTGCTAAAGAAGTGTCTGCGACTTTTAATAAGAAGCCTTCTGTGTTTGAGTGACTTACGAAACCAAGGACCTCAGTCTTTGATAGGTTGGGACCACTGAAGAAGGAAAACAAGCGTCACGGAAGTAATAGAAGGATTGGAGTACCTATTTCCCTTGAAAAGGAGATTTTGACCACAGACTACCCAAGTTTGATTCCTTCTAGAATGAGGCGAGAGACCAAACTTGTAGTTTCGTGCGGAGAGGTCCTCAAAGAAAAGGCTCATACTATAGTCCACACTAAGGAACAAGAGGAAGATGAAGAAAGTGTGGGGTTATCATATCTTATCACCATTCATGATGAACAAAATGCTTCACCTTTTACGGGAGTCGAAGAAAAGTGCTTTGATATTCATGTATGTCACCAAATATCTTTTAATGAGGGTGATCCTCAAGAGGATGAAGACGCTAAATATGCACCACCGGAGCTTGAAGAAGGGGTGAAGACAACAGTTGATTCACTAAAAGAAGTCAATCTCGGAGTAGTTGAAGATCCAAAGCCCACATATGTAAGTGCCTCTCTAACTGGTGATGAAGAGAGAAAATATATTGAGCTGCTTAAGGAGTTCAAAGATGCATTTGCTTGGAGCTACAAAGAAATGTCAGGTTTAGACCCCAAGGTGGATGTTCATCATCTTGCTGTCAAACGGGGTGCTCGTCCTGTAAAGCAAGCACAACGTCGCTTCAGACCTGAACTGGTTCCCTTGATTGAAACTGAAGTTAACAAACTCATTGAGGCTGGTTTTGTTCGTGAAGTTAAATATCCTACATGGATTTCAAGCATCGTCCCTGTAAGAAAGAAGAATGGCCAAATCCGAGTTTGTGTCGACTTTAGGGACCTAAAAAATGCTTGTCCTAAGGATGAATTTCCTCTTTCTATCCCTGAGATCATGATTGATGCAACAATTGGATACGAGGCGATGTCTTTCATGGATGGTTCATCTGGATATAATCAAATTCGCATGGCACCGAAGGATGAAGAACTTACTGCCTTTTGCACCCCTAAAGGTATATACTGCTAAGGTAATGCCTTTTGGTTTGAAGAATGTTGGTGCTACATATCAACGTGCCATGCAAAACATTTTTGATGAGATGCTTCATAAAAACGTGGAGTGTGATGTTGATGACTTGGTGGTAAAGTCAAGGAAGAAGGATGATCACTTACAAGATTTGAGGATGGTATTTGGACGGCTTCGGAGATATCAACTCAGAATGAATCCTTTGAAGTGCGCTTTTTGAGTTACTTCTGGGAAGTTCCTCGGTTTTATTGTTCGACATCGAGGTATCGAAATTGATCAAGTTAAGGTGGATGCTATCTTGAAAATGCCTGAACCTAAAGATATTCATGAATTAAAAATCTTGCAGGGTAAGTTATCTTATCTTAGAAGGTTTATTTCGAATCTGGCTGGAAGATGCCAACCATTATTCGCCTCATGAAGAAAGGGGATCCTTTTGAATGGGACAAAGCTTGCAGAAATGCTTTTGAAAGCATTAAGTCTTATCTGATGAAACCTCCGGTACTGGCATCCCCATACCTGGAAAGCCCCTAATATTATACATTTCAGCACAGGAAAGGTCAATAGGAGCGCTTCTCGCTCAAGGAAACAATGAAGGCAAAGAAAATGCGCTTTATTACTTGAGTAGGATGATGACGCCAAATGAGCTCAAGTATTCTCCTATTGAGAAGTTATGTTTGGCACTCATCTTCTCTATTCATAAGCTGAAGCATTACTTCCAAGCTCATGTTGTGCGACTCGTCTCAAGAGCAAACCCTATCAAGTTTGTCATGTCTAAACCAGTCCTAAGTGATCGATTAGCGAGGTGGTACCTCCAATTTAAACAATTTGAAATTGTGTATGTTCCTCAAAAGGCAGTAAAAGGACTAGAATTAGCAGACTTCCTAGCTGACCATCCGATTCCAGATGATTGAGAGTTGTCTGATGAATTTCCTGATGAAGATGCAATGGTCATAGAAATTCAGCCTCCTTGGAAGATGTATTTTGACGGCGCTGCGCATCGTGAAGGAGCTGGCGCTGGAATAGTGTTTATCACTTCTCAAGGAGATGTTTTGCCCTATTATTTCACTCTGACACAACGGTGCTCTAATAATGTTGCTGAATATCAAGCGCTCATACTCGAGCTTGAAATAGCTGTGGATATCAAACAATTACAATTACAAGTTTTTGGAGATTCCAAGTTAGTGATCAATCAGATTTTGGGTAGCTATGAGGTCAAGAAGCCAGAGTTTGTGCCATATCACAAATACGGTCAAAGATTGGTAAGTCGGCCTGGAGAGGTAACTATTCAACACGTGCCAAGAAAGGAAAATAAGAGAGCTGATGCATTAGCAGCCTTAGCTTCTACGTTATCTTTGCCTGATGAGACACAAGTCTCTGTTTGCCAAAGATGGGTAGTCCATCCACCAAATGACTGTGAGGAAGAAGAAAGTGAAGTTGAGCATTGTGATTACCCAAAAGATCATCCTAAGTAACTTTAGCTAAATCTGTGTTCCGAGGCCCCAAAAGCCTCCGTTAATCTCACCTCGATATACGTGCGCAGCCCGGACATGTAGCCAGGAAGCTCCTATGTGAAAATTTGATAAAAATGGAATTTCTTAATTGAATAATTGAATAAAGTTGACTTTGGTCAACATTTTTGGTAAACGGACCCGAACCCGTGATTTGACGGCCCCGGAGGGTCCGTAGGAAAATATGGGACTTGGGCGTATGCCCGGAATCGAATTCCGAGGTCCCAAGCCCGAGAAATGAATTTTTAAAGAAAATTGTTTTCTGAAAATAATAAAGGATTTTGAAAATGAATTATTATGTGAAAACCGTGTTACCGGGCCCGTATTATGGTTCTGGAGCCCGGAACAGGTTTATTATATGTTATGTGACTTATCAGTGAAGTTCGGTGTAAAACAGACTTGGAATGACATGTTTCAGATCAAAATTGGTAAAATTAAGCTTTATGAAGTTTTAAGAAAATTCTATGAGTTTTAAGGTTTAATTCCTGGTGTTTGATGATATTTTGGTGATGTAAAAGCTTGAATAAGTATGTAGGATATTTTGGGAGACGTGTGTGTTTTTGGTTTTTAGACCCGAGGGCTCGGGTGAGTTTCGGATAGCTAACGGGGTGTGAAATTCATGAAAAATCTGGTGTTTTTGATGTTTTGCTGGTGTTTGGTGTAATACCCTTCGCGAACGCGGCCAAGGGCTCGCGAACGCAAAAGGTAAATTATGGTGGCCTGGGCTTTACTCTACGCGAACGCGTAGAGGGAGACGCAAACGCGGAGCACTGGACAGTGCTTCTACGCGAACGCGTCCCCAGGGGTGCGAACGCGTAGGCTTAGGGGGAGGTCGGGGGCTAGGGTAGGTTTGTTCTTCGCGAACACGGGCGTAGGTTCGCGAACGCGGAAGCCTAGGAAGTTAGACCTTCGCGAACGCGGCCCTGGCTCCGCGAACGCGTAGGTCCCAGCTGCTAACCCTTCGCGAACGCGGCCAGTGGCCCGCGAACGCGAAGGACAATTTTGCCCAGTGATTTTAATAACCCAAAAACAGAAACATTACGGGATTTTTGCCATTCTTCACCCTTTTCTTCTTTCCCAAACCTCCATAACCGAGAATCAAGCTCCCCAACCTCTATAGCTCCCTAGGTAAGTGTTCTTATCATCATTTTCTCTTAATTTCATCAACTAATCACTAGAATCTAGGCCTAAAAACATGAAATCAAAGTAGAAATTAGGGGTTTTGGGTAGAGTTAGGTTTTTGGGAATTTTGGGTGATTCAACCCCAATTTGGGGTCGGATCTTAAAACAAATCATATATTTGAACTCGTGGGGGGTATGGGTGATCGGGTTTTGGTCCGAGCCTCGTGTTTGGACCAAGCGGGCCCGAGGTCAAATTTCGGTAATTTTAGAAGAATGCTAGAAATTGAATATCTAGGCTATGAGATTGTGTTATTGAGTTTTTATTGATATTATTGAATTAATTATGCCTAGATATCGTTGTTTCAGAGTCGGATTATAAAGGAAAGACGGTCTTAGAGGGTTGATTGCTATACTTTGGACCGAGGTAAGTGTCTTGCCTAACTTTGGTGAGGGAATAGGTATTATTTGCTATGTGCTAAGTGATTATCATGTTCATTGCATATGTGAGGTGACGAGTACCTATGCAATGTGTGTCAAGCATGCCCGTGAGTCTATTTTGATAGAAATTGCAGTATTTCTTCCATGTTTATCATATTAAGAGATTGTATCTACTTGGTAATTTAGTCTTGTTGAAAGTATTGGCTGTCGAGCTTGTGAAGTGTTGATACGATTGATAATCCAATTGTAGAGTATACAATTGAGGTTATTGGTTATAGCTGAGACCCTTGCCGGGCATTCACTGAGTTATTGATTGATGTTTTCCCCCTTGCCGGGTGATTTGAACTGTATATTTCCACTATGTTGTACTCCTTGCCATTATATCTGTCATTGTTTGGTGAGGAAGAGTGTAAAGCACGAAGGGTGATGCTGTGCCATGAAATTTGATTACATTGCATAGTGAGGAAGAGTATAAAGCATGAAGGGTGATGCCGTGCCATGATTCATATTGATTATAAGCACGAAGGTTAATGTCGTGCCATGATTTTTATTGATTATAAGCACGAAGGTTAATGTCGTGCCATGATTTATATTGCCTTACATTGTACATTGCATTGTGAGGAAGAGAGTAAAAGCACGAAGGGTGATGCCGTGCCATGATATTTGATTACATTGCACCGTGAGGAGAGTGTAAAGCACGAAGGCTGATGTCACGCCCCAAAACCAAGGGACACGACCGGCACTCGACCAGGTAGCCCCAGTCAAGCGGACGTGGATTCCTTTTTCCATCCCACACATTATCCCAAGATTTCCAATGTACATTTTTCAATTATAATTTAGACATATTCCTACAACCTGGAATTTAATTGTAGATTTCTATCATTACCCACATGTGGTACAATACTTACAAAATATACATAGGATACAAGTTTACTTTACGTGGTCTACAACTTATACTGCCCAAAATACATATGTACATGACCCACATTTCCTGTCTACGGAGCCTCTAAGAGTACGAAAGAGTTATATAATACTTGCGGGTAACAAGGCTCCGGCTATACCTTACACAAATACCAAAATAAAAATCCGGGAGAAGAGGTGGCATGAACCACACTGGGCCCCGAGAGGGGAGGGGCTCACCAAAACAGCTGATAGGACGTAAAAGAGGCACTACTGTCGGTGGGCTGGAGTACCTGCTATGAAACCACCTACAATCATCACAAGAATGTAGCGCCCCCGGCAAAAGGGACGTCAGTACATTTGAATTGTACTGGTATATATGAACAAACTTTACTCTAAGTAAACTCAATAATGCACAGGCAAGAGACAGACAGAGAGTCACACAATCACTGCACAAGACATAGAAAGATACACAATGGAAGTTCCACAATTTTCACTTCATCACAATCACAATCGCAACTCCACCCTTGTTACTTCTCAACATTTAACCCTTATTTCTTCTGTTGCGGCACGCAACTCGATCCCACCTGACAAANCCACCAATGAATCTCATCTCATATCAACGATGACAAAATCACAGTTCAATCATAGAAAATTTCAGCAATAAGAATACAGCTTGTTTACATAGCCTTTAGCATATACGTTCATACTCTTGTATTCATTATCCTACTAGCACCGTTTCACATAGCATAGTAGTGTGGTGATCAACTAAAGACAGACAAGTAATACACTTCACGCTTCAACATAATTCGGACAACCAGTTGCACATATTCATACCAATACACGTACCGTATGCTCGAACACCACAAGTGATTTACAAAGATTAAAGTTATCCATACATACCTGGAGTCGAGTTTCCCTTTTTAATTTCTATTGCAATTCACCGAACCGCCTAGCACCGTCAATCTAGTTCACAATGCAACATATTTACCTTAGAATTAGAAGTCTCGAATTCATTTGAGCATTTTATCAAACACTATGTGATCCCTTAGATTGACTAAACCCTTTTTAGTGAAAGATTACTCTACTTGCTTCCCTTTACTAGGTTAAGGAAGATNTGGAATTTGAGAAAATAGGGTGAAGGCTTACCTCTTATGAAGAAGAAGATGACTACTACTCGATAAACTTCCAAGCCTGGGTAGAGATGGAGGACCAATTTGGGGAAGATGAGGACTTCTCTCTCTAGAAACCACTCTCACTTCTCTCTATTTTGTTTAGAAACCAGTTAAAATGAAAGGGGACATGGGTTAAATGAAACTGGGGTCGGGTATAAAAATTTAGAAAATTAAAAGACCGTGTCGAATATGTGGTCAGGAATGCGATGGCATTCCTGACATGCGGTCCGCATACTGGACCGCAGAATGGCCCCTAGGTGGGCCAAATTTTGAAAACATTCTGCCCGTGTATGCGACCACTATGCGGTCCGCATACACGTTATGCGATCGCATAGTACGTCGCATAACACCCAAATTTCTGGAAAAATTAAGTTCTTTCAAATCCCGGAGTACTTTAACACAATCAAGGTCCGTTTTAAGAACTTCCACTGATATAACAACTCGGGGACTTATTCGGGCATTAATTTAAACAAGAACTTTTACGGGTCTTTACATTCTCCCCCCTTAAGATCATTCGTCCTCGAATGAGGATTCAAAAAGGAATCGTTTGGTTTTGAAAACATGATATGCAAACTTCCAGATTTACACTAACTCCAGTATTTTCAGAAAATTTTGCCAGAGTCTCCTTTGTATTTAGACCTATCCACCTGACAGAGAGCCCCGAAACACATTTCCAAGCATCATTACACCATTTTTGTTATCCCTACAACTGGTATACCATTCATAACCTCAACACTTGCACATATCTAATTACCTTGACAAATACATATAGTTCATCCTCTTTTCATCACAAATTGGCATAAGATTCAATTAGTGGAACATAATTTGCACATAACTTTGAGCCATTTCAGTGCGCCCCATACATTTTAATCACCTCAATAGATCATAGACAATTCTTTTAACCATTACCAATCTACACTACCATTAATCACTTACTTAGCACATTTGTTTCACGAAACAACATTGTATACAGTCTTAGCACGCATTGGAAAGTTACAACAATAAGGCAATTAGGAGAGGAAAGGAAAAAAAATAAAAAATGGGGTGCCTTTGCACGAATCTGAGTACAACATCAACTTGCCTTGGAACCATAATTCGCACGATCACTACTACACTTGCTCAAACAGATGGGGGTATTTTTCTTTCATTTCTTTCTCTGTTTCCCACGTGGCTTCCTCGACTTGTTGACTTCGCCACAACACTTTAACAGAAGCAATCTCTTTGTTTCTCAATCTACGGACTTGCCTATCAAGAATAGCAACCGGAGCCTCTTCGTATGATAGCTCTTCATTAACCTCAATAGTCCCAACTGGCACGATGGCGGATGGATCTCCAACCACTTTCTTCAACATAGACACATGGAACACTGGGTGCACTAATGACATTTCATGGGGCAATTCTAACCTATAAGCCACCCGTCCTATCCTTTGAGCAATCCGATATGGCCCGACGTACCTAGGGCTCAACTTCCCTTTCTTCCCAAACCGCATCACTCCCTTCATGGGGGACACCTTTAAGAACACCCAATCATCCAGCTGGAACTCCAATTCTCTTCGACGAACGTCCGCATAAGATTTCTGACGACTTTGAGCAGTTTTCATCCTCTCTTGAATGACTCTAACTTTTTCCATAGCTTGGTGCACAAGATCTGGTCCTAACAATTCTGCTTCACCCACCTCGAACCATCCGATCAGAGATCTACACCTCCTTCCGTACAATGCCTCAAACGGGGCCATTCGGATACTAGCATGAAAGCTGTTATTATAAGCAAACTCGACAAGTGGAAAATGATTATCCCAATTACCCTTGAAGTCTAAAACACAAGACCGTAGCATATCTTCGAGCGTCTGAATAGTCTGCTCAGCCTGATCGTCAGTCTGTGGATGGAAAGCCGTGCTGAGATTTACCCGAGTACCCAAACCTTGCTGAAATTTCTGCCAGAAATTAGCTGTAAACTGGGCCCCTCGATCTGAGATAATAGAAACTGGAGTGCCATGAAGTCTAACTATCTCCTTGATGTACAATTGGGCATACCTTCTGCTATGTCGGTGGACTTGACTGGCAAAAAGTGAGCTAATTTCGTGAGTCGATCCACTATCACCCAAATCGAGTCAAACTTGCGCTGAGTAAGGTAACCCCACCACGAAATCCATATTGATCATCTCCCATTTCCACGTCGGTATTTCCATAAGTTGAGTTAATCCACCGGGCCGCTGATGCTCGGCCTTCACCTGCTGGCAATTCGGACATTTAGACACAAAGTCCGCCACACCCCTCTTCATACCGCTCCACCAATAAATTTCCCGGAGATCATGATACATCTTCGTAGAACCTGGGTGCACAGAATACCTGGAGCTATGAGCCTCCGCCATTACCCTCTCCCGGAGATTATCTACATCTGGGACACATATCCTACCTTGACATCGCAACACTCCATCATTGCTGCCGAGTGAAAATGTCGAAATTTTGTTATTCAGAATTGCCTCCTTCAACTGTGCCAATGCTAGATCAATAAACTGCTTCTCCTTGACTTCCGCTACAAGTGACGATTCTGCCCCATTCTGCACCATAACCTCCCCTTCGCCTGAGGTCGAAAGACAAACCCCCAAATTGGCCAATTGATAAACCTCCCGAGCCAAGGGCCTCTGATCCGCTTCCAAATGAGCCAAACTACCCATAGACTTCCGACTGAGAGCGTCGGCCACCACATTCGCCTTTCCTGGATGGTACAAGATGTTCATATCATAATCCTTAAGCAATTCTAACCACCTCTGCTGCCTTAGATTCAGTTCCTTCTGCTGGAATAAATACATAAGACTCTTGTGGTCTGAGAACACATCCACGTGAACCCCATAAAGATAATGCTGCCAAATTTTTAATGCAAACACCACAGCCGCGAGCTCCAAATCATGCGTCGGATAATTCTTCTCGTGATTCTTGAGTTGCCTTGAAGCATACACTATGACCTTCCCATGTTGCATCAACACACACCCCAAACCAACCCTTGAAGATTCGCAATAAACCACAAATCCCTCTATACCTTCTGGCAAGGTCAATACCGGTGCCGAAGTCAATCTTGACTTCAATTCCTGAAAACCTTTCTCACAAGCGTCGGACCACTGGAACTTCACTACTTTATGCGTCAGTTTAGTCAATGGGGAGGCGAGGGTAGAGAATCCCTCCACAAACCTCCGATAATACCCAGCTAGACCCAAGAAACTGCGAACCTCCGTCGGGGTCGTTGGTCTAGGCCAATCTTTCACTGCTGCGATCTTCTGGGGATCAACCTGAATCCCTTCTCTGGAAACAACATGACCCAAAAACGCGACTGATTCTAGCCAAAACTCACATTTCGAAAATTTAGCATACATGTGGTGATGATGAAGAGTCTGTAGGACTGCTCTAAGGTGATTAGCATGATCTTCCCGACTCCGCGAGTAGACAAGGATGTCATCAATAAAAACAATCACGAAGGAGTCTAGAAATGGCTTGAAAATCCGATTCATAAGATCCATAAAAGCTGCTGGAGCATTGGTCAGCCCAAAGGACATTACCAAAAATTCAAAATGACCATAACGAGTCCTGAAGGCGGTCTTAGGGATATCCTGCTCTCTGATCTTCAACTGATGATACCCAGACCGTAAATCTATTTTGGAGAAGAACCCCGCACCTTGCAATTGATCAAACAAATCATATGTTCGAGGCAATGGATACTTTTTTTTGACAGTGACTTTGTTGAGCTGCCGATAATCAATACACATACGAAGCGACCCATCCTTCTTTCTAAAAAAAAGAACCAGAGCACCCCATGGCGACACACTCGGCCGAATGAGCCCCTTATCTAATAAATCCTTCAACTGCTCCTTTAACTCCCTTAACTCTGCTGGCGCCATTCTGTATGGTGGAATAGATATTGGCTGCGTATATGGTAATACATCAATCACAAAATCGATCTCTCTATCTGGCGGAATCCCTGGAAGCTTGTCCGAAAATACTTCAAGAAACTCATTAACAACTGGTACGGACTCGGGTGCCGACAATTCTGAAGCGGTGTCCGCGACCCGGACCAAATGATAGATACACCCCTTCTTAATCTTCTTCGAGGCCTTAAGGCAGGAGATAAACCTACCTTTTAGCACCACGCCATTCCCCTTCCACTCAATAACCGGCTCATTAGGAAACTCGAGTCTCATGACTGTCGTTCGGCAGTCGAGCTTAGCAAAGCACGAATAAAGCAAGTCCATTCCCATAATAATATCAAAATCTACCATCTCAAGCTCAATAAGATCGGCCGTGGTAACGCGACCACATACCGTGACAACACAATTCTTATAGACTCGCGCTACTGTAATCGAATCACCAACCGGAGTTGATACAGAGAACGACTCATGAAGTTGTTCGGGTTCTATCCCAAAACTTGAAGCAATAAACGGGGTAACATAGGACAAGGAGGACTCCAGATCAATAAGAGCATAACAATCAAGTGCTTGAACATTCAGAATACCTGTGACAACATCTGGAGAAGCCTCCGCATTCTGGAAACCACTCAAAGCATAGAATCATCTGGGTCTACCTCTACCACGAGCCCCACCCCTAATTACACCACGTCCTGCTGGAGCTGGAGGACGCACTGAAGATGTGGCGGCTGAAGAAACGGATGACTTGGCAAACCCCCTACCCATGCCCAGGCTGGGCGCACGACAATCCCGCTGAAGATGACCCCTCACCCCACACCTGTAGCATATCGGGCGATCCAAATAACATGCCTCTGTATGGAACCCTCCGCACTGAGGGCACAAAGCCCTCCCCTGCTGCTGGAACCTTCCTCCGGGACGACCTGACTGATGGGGTCTCCTACTGTCGGACCCTAGTCTCCACTGACTATTCGGATGTTAACGATGCATGGATGGCGATGCACTGGCTGAAGACTGTGCATAAAATTGGGATGGCCCTGATGGCCCCTCCCCTGAACTGGCCTCCCCCCTGAAACTGCGCAACTGCGCTCCTTAAGTGACCCACCGACCGGGTTCTGCTTCTACTCTCCCTGTCTGCCCGTATCTTCAACTTTCTAGCCTCCGTAGCCTGGGCGAATCCCATAACCTTCCCATAATTCATGTTCGAGTGAAAAGCCGCTGTAGCAGCCTCATTCACAACCAAAGGACTAAGACCCTAACAAATCATCGAACTCGAGCATCCATGGTCGACACCAACTGGGGAGCATACTTGGACAACCTTACGAAATCCATGTGGTATTCCCAAACCCTCATACTGCCCTACTTAAGGACCTCAAACACAGTAGCACGGGCTGCCACAGTCTCGGCAGGCAAAAAGTGATCCATGAACGCATCCCCCTCTCGCCCCATCTAGCCGGAGGACTTCCCTCCCCACGGGAACCCTCCCACATCTCGAACCAGGAATATGCTGCTCCCCTCAGCCTGTACGAAGCTAACTCAACCCCCTCTGTCCCTGTAGCCTTCATCACCCGAATGGTCTTGCACATCTCATCAAGAAAATCTTGTGGATCGGCCTCTGGATCCGTACCTGAGAACTCTGGAGGGGCCAACCGCAGAAACTGGTTGACTCTGGAGCCGGCGGAATCTCCCTGTCCGCTGGAGGACGCAAGGGTAGCATGAGATCTTTGGGCCTGAGCGGCCACAAATTGAGTTAACATATGAATAGCTCCTCTAAAGTCCCCCTCGGACGTACCGGGACTAGAAACTGGAGCCGTAGAGGGATCAGGAATATCACCGGGAGGCATTGCAGCACCCTCCGCCGCCGCAGGAACAGGAATGCTTTGATCCGGAATAGAAGGGTCCGACAAATTCAAGGACGGGGTGTCACTCTCACCCGCACTACCAGGTACATGATTCACATCCACACTTGGGGTGGCATTGGCCTCAAGGTCGAGTCGAGCTCTCTTCTTTGGTGCCATTACTAAAAAATTTTAGAACAAGGCACGAATTAGACAAGGACATTTTCACTTTCCACCTCACCGCACGATATAGAATAACAATGAAAAGAGTAACTTCCTAAATGTCCGTGTAGCCCCCTATTTATAGATTTGGTCAACAACACACCGATAAGAAGGGGGGGCTCTACTAGACACGGCTCCGAGACATCCTAGGACTCTTTTAAAACCTGGCTCTGATACCAAGTTTGTCACGCCCCAAAACCAAAGGACACGACCGACACTCGACCGGGTAGCCCCAGTCAAGCGGACCTAGATTCCTTTTTCCATCCCACACATTATCCCAAGATTTCCAATGTACATTTTTCAATTATAATTTAGACATATTCTTACAACTTGGAATTTAATTATAGATTTCTGTCATTACCGAGATGTGGTACAATACTTACAAAATATACATAGCATACATGTTTACTTTACGTGGTCTACAACTTATACTGCCCAAAATACATATGTACATGACCAAAATTTCCTGTCTACGGATCCTCTAAGAGTACGAAGGAGTTATATAATACTTGCCGGTAATAAGGCTCCGGCTATACCTTACACAAATACCAAAATAAAAATCCGGGAGAAGAGGTGGCATGAACCACACTGGGCCCCGAGAGGAGAGGGGCTCACCAAAATAGCTGATAGGACGTAGAAGAGGCACTACTGTTGGTGGGCTGGAGTACCTCCTATGGAACCACCTACAATCATCACAAGAATGTAGCGCCCCGGCAAAAGGGACGTCAGTACATTTGAATTGTACTGGTATGTATGAACAAACTTTACTCTAAGTAAACTCAATAATGCACAGGCAAGAGACATACAGAGAGCCACACAATCACTGCACAAGACATAGAAAGATACACAATGGAAGTTCCACAATTTTCACTTCATCACAATCACAATCGCAATTCCACCCTTGTCCCTTCTCAACATTTCACCCTTATTTCTTCTGTTGCGGCGCGCAACCCAATCCCACCTGACAATCACAATCATTTGTTGTGTTTCTGTTGCGGCGTTCAACCCGATCCCACCTGACAATCACAATCATTTGTTGTGTTTCTGTTGCGGCATTCAACCCGATCCCACCTTACAATCACAATCATTTGTTGTGTTTATGTTGCGGCGTGCAACCCGATCCCACCTAACAATCACAATCATTTGTTGTGTTTCTATTGCGGCGTGCAACCCGATCCCACCTGACAATCACAATCATTTGTTGTGTTTCTGTTGCGGCGTGCAACCCGATCCCACCTGACAATCACAATTACACCCTTATCACTTCTCACATATCACCCTTATCTCCCCTGTTGCGGCGTGCAACCCAATCCCACCAATGAATCTCATCTCATATCAACGATGACAAAATCACAGTTCAATTACAGAAAATTTCAGCAATAAGAATACAACTTCTTTACATAGCCTTTAGCATATACGTTTATACTCTTGGATTCATTATCCTACTAGCACCGTTTCACATAGCATAGTAGTGTGGTGATCAACTAAAGACATACAAGTAATACACTTTACGCTTCAACATAATTCGGACAACCAGTTGCGCATATTCATACCAATACACGTACCGTATGCTCGAACACCACAAGTGATTTACAAAGATTAAAGTTAGCCATACATACCTGGAGTCGAGTTTCCCTTTTTAATTTCTATTGCAATTCACCGAACCACCTAGCACCGTCAATCTAGTTCACAATGCGACATATTTACCTTAGAATTAGAAGTCTCGAATTCATTTGAGCATTTTATCAAACACTATGTGATCCCTTAGATTGACTAAACCCTTTTTAGTGAAAGATTACTCTACTTGCTTCCCTTTACTAGGTTATGGAAGATTAATCACATGCATGCAAGGTCCCAACTTTTTCATCCTCAAAAACCAACCTATGTGTGTTTTATTCTTAGTTAAATCCCTGGAATTTGAGAAAATAGGGTGAAGGCTTACCTCTTATGATGAAGAAGATGACTACTACTCGATAAACTTCCAAGTCTGGGTAGAGATGGAGGACCAATTTGGGGAAGATGAGGACTTTTCTCTCTAGAACCAACTCTCACTTCTCTCTATTTTGTTTAGAAACCAGTTAAAATGAAAGGGGGCATGGGTTAAATGAAACTGGGGTCGGGTATAAAAATTTAGAAAATTAAAAGACCGTGTCGAATATGCGATCAGGAATGCGATCGCATTCCTGACATGCGGTCTGCATACTGGACCGCAGAATGGCCCCCAGGTGGGCCAAATTTTGAAAACATTCTGCCCGTGTATGCGACCACTATGCGGTCCGCATACATGTTATGCGATCACTTTGTGCGTCGAATAACACCCCTCCCCAAAACTCAAAGGCAATGATGCGACAGCTATGCGGTCCGCAGAATTGAAATGCGATCGCAGATTGGACCGCATAGTTGTCCTTTAGTTGGGCAGTGATCTGCCCGTGTATGCGACCACTATGCGGTCCGCATACATGTTATGCGATCGCATAGTGCGTCACATAACACCCAAATTTCTGGAAAAATTAAGTTCTTTCAAATCCCACAATCAAGGTCCGTTTTAAGAACTTCCACAGATATAACAGCTCGGGGACTTATTCGGGCATTAATTTAAACAAGAACTTTTACGGGTCTTTACAGGTGATGGCGTGCCATGATACTTGATTATATTGCATTGTGAGGAAGAGAGTAAAAGCACGAAGGGTGATGCCGTGCCATTGTTTACATTTTTGGTACTTATACTTGTTTCCTTGGCTATTGTGTTAGATTGCCCTCCCTTGTTTACTTCTATATGTCAGTTTAGCTGTTTCGTTTCACTTGTTCCCCCTTTACTGCTCCCGTATCCCTTACTTGTCTGCTTATCTCTTGCCTTGTATTATCCCCGTTACCTGCTGTAGAATAGGACATGTTATCGTTATTGTCAGGTCTAGCCTCGTCACTACTTCGGCCGAGGTTAGGCTCGACACTTACTCAGTACATGGGGTCGGTTGTACTGATGCTACACTGCAGTTCTTAATGTTGTGCAAACCCCGCATCCGGACCCAGTGGACCGCGTTGAGGAAGTCACCTTCAGTCCACACAAAGCTTCAAGGTATACCGCTGGCGTTCGTGGGCCTTGGTGGCTCTCCTGCCTTTGGATTCTTCATTGTCTTATCGTCTTCCCAGTTTCAAGACAATTGTATATTTCTTTTCAGACTATGTATTTAGCACTCTGTTTAGACAGTTCGTGGGTTGTGACACCCCGGTTTTGGGTATGCGACGTTATGTACTTTATTATTTAACTTTGCATTTTGAATTTCTGTTACATTTCCGCTGTTAAAGTTATGAAGTATGTTAGTTATTTCAGTTAAGATTTGAAGGGTATTAAATTTTACTAATGTTGGATTGATTTAAAAATATTAACGTGTAGTTTACGTTGGCTTGTCTAGCAGGTTCAACGTTAGACGCAATCACGGTCTGAAAGGTGGGATTTTGGGTCGTGACAAGCATATTGCTTCCGTTCTTGAGGTCGAAATTGAATACTGGCGACAACCATTAATCGATTATCTTTGTTATGGGATATTGCCAGAAAATCCTCGAAGGAAGACAGAAATCCGAAGGAGAGCCCCTCGTTTTCTTTATTATAAAATACTCTTTATAGACGATTATTTGATGGAGTGCTCCTACGTTGTTTGGGTACTGATGAATACCTTCCAACCTTGCAAGAAGCACACTCTGGAGTATGTGGTGCGCATCAATCTGGGCCAAAACTTCATTTTCACATTAAAAGAATGGGGTATTATTGGCCAACCATGGTGAAAGATTGTTTGGATTATGCTCGGAGGTGTAAAGCTTGCCAATTCCATGCTAACTTCATACATCAACCGCCTGAAGTTTAACACCCAACTATTGCCTCTTGGCCATTTGACGTTTGGGGTTTAGATGTTGTTGGCCCATTGCCGAAGTCTTCTGGTGGACATCTATATATATTGGCCGCAACTGATTACTTTTCGAAGTGGACAGAAGCTGTTTTTCTTAAGGAAGTAAAAAAGGAAAATGTTGCTAACTTCATCCGAGTCAATATTATCTATCGATTTGGCATTGCACGATATATATTGACGGACATTGGTAAGCCATTTGATAACAAGTTGATGAATAAAATATGTGATCTTTTTGGCTTCAAGCAACGCAAGTCCTCCATGTACAATGTTGCCGCCAATGGACTTGCTGAAGCATTTAACAAGACACTCTGCAACTTGTTAAAAAAGGTTGTTTCTAAGTCTAATAGAGATTGGCATGAGAGAATGGAAGAATCTCTTTGGGTGTATAGGATTACATATTGCACACCAACGCAAACGACTCCTTATTCACTTGTTTATGGAGTTGAAGCGGTCCTTCCACTTGAGCGTCAAATACCATCATTGCGGCTTGCCATTCAAGAAGGACTCACTGATGAAGAAAATGCTCGGTTACGCCTTGAAGAATTGGAAGCTCTTGATGAAAAGAGGCTAGAAGCTCAACAAAGCCTCGAATGTTATCAAGCTCGCATGTCTAGATCTTTTAACAAAAGAGTACGCCTTAGATCTTTCCAAGTGGGTGACCAAGTTCTTGTGGTCAAAAGGCCTATTATTACCTCTCGTCGATCTGGGGGCAAGTTCTCCGCTAAATGGGATGGACCATATATCGTACAAGAGGTATACTCAGGTGGCGCTTACAAGATAGTTGACTCAGAAGGTTTGCGGATTGGCCCCATCAACGGGAAATTCATGAAGAGGTACTATCCCTGAAGAAAACAATTATGCTCCTTAACGCATGAGCATAAACTGCATGTTACTCCTGGCCCGCAAGAGTATAAACTGTGCACGATCCACACAAAAAAAGGTCCGCTAAGTTGAAAACCTCGAAAGAGGTGGCCTAAGAAAAAGTTAGGACATCCAAAAAAATAAAGTCCGCTAGGTTGAAAACCTCGAAAGAGGCGGCCTAGGCAAAAGTTAGGACAAAAAAAAAAACTCACCCATTTCGAGCTACGGAATGACTTGATCCTCTTCACCGAGGTACGTAGGCAGCTTAGAGTTTCATTCTAAGTTCAGTCATATGAGTTCAAAAATACATATTACCCACGACACTTTTCAAATGAGGCATGATGGAATATAATTCATTTGGTCGACACTATAAAATTAGGTGTATATGTATTCTTTTGTTGATCCCTCTATCTTGTCTTGATGACTCAGTAAGGGTAAGTCCTCCATGTCAAATTGAGGTCTTTGATGGAATTATTGCAGTTTCTTTAATAAGAGACTAAGTATTCAAGTTGAAGTCTCCGATTTTAAGTCATCATCAATTTGAAGTGTTCAAGCCAGCTGGTTCTTAAAGTTAAAGTCTGCAAGCATGTCAAGTTTTCAAATCCATAAAGCACTTGAAAAAAAAAATCAAGAACAAAAGGGAACATTAATGAGAACGCGCAATATAAAGTGAAGTAAAAGAAGTTTTATTGCAGATGAAAA